>OVBE01012400.1:0-13431 GCA_900406425.1 Iberis pinnata
ATATATTGAATTGAATATACGGGTGCTTATTTGAAAACCACCGAATGCATATATACTTTTGGTTAGGGACACATGTAATATATTTAAGATACTAAACCCATCTTTTATAATATATATATAATTGTAGTTATTCAATATGTTTAAATTTCGAAATTGGCTTCTATGTTATTGATTGATTTTGGAACTTGGTTATCATTTTTCTGACAAAAACAATGGTCTATGATATTGATTGATTTTTGACTTGATTCTATTATTTTGTTTCAATTGTATAGTCCACGCAACAACACTAGTTCCACCAAAAGTGAAAAGCAGAAGTGTATTTTTTGGAATGCAACAACTCTGGATGCAAAGTAGCTGAAGGGAGAGTAGCTGCAACGGATCCAAATGAGAAGTGTCACTTTGTACCCCTAGGTCCAAATACAAGCAAGGTTTGGGTTGAAGACTTGAAGTTATTAAGATTGGTAAGGTAAAGTTGTGGAGACCAAATGAAAAAATTGCATATATATTTGATGCAGTAGGTTCAATTGTTGTTGGCCAAATGATAGATTATTATTTGCTGACTGATGCGATTTATTTTGTAGTGTTTTGTGGTAAAACAATAAACTTGGTGTATTAAGCTATTGACCAACAACTAAAACTTGGTGTATTTTGTAGTGTCATAGGGATGGTTGATGGATAATTAGTTAAGCACTATACACTATATTAATAAAACATAACCACACATATGATAAAAATCAGAGAATAGAACAATTAATGAAGAGAAAATTGTTGACATAGAGACATAAGAGAAAATCAAATAAAACCATAACCACATCTATACTACATCTATACTTACGAGTGTAATGATTACATAAGAGAATATTGAAGGCAAAAACAAGATTAGACCTAAGGCAAAAAGAGGATTAAACACATGTACAGGACAACCCTTCATTTTACTTAAATAAAAGCAAAAAAAAATAACTGAAACCAAATCAAATCATAGAAGATGCGACCCTTCTGTTTCCCTCTCTTTCTCTCGAAGAACACCATAGAAGATTGTCAAGGTTGTCTCTGATCTCAGTTTTGTTTCCCTCTCTTACTCTTGAAGAACACCATAGAGGATTTTCAAGGTTTTCTCTGATATCACTTATGTTTCCCTCTCTTTCTCAAGGTTGTGCACCATGGATCTACGCCTTGTATCTAATCTCACTCTTGGACTATGTGAGGATAAGCTCTTTGTTAAGATTGTGATAAAGTTCCACGGAGTCTACCCTCACGGAACCATGAGGGTGTTCATCTTATTATACTATATTGTAAGCATAATATCTTTTTTTTTTGGTTGAGATCGATTGTGTTGCATGTGTTTTTAGTTTGTGTGTTGTGTTCTTTTGATAGGGACGTCACATCCAATGTGAGGTTCTTCCCTCCATTGATTTCAACAGATCTTTAATGAACAAGGGCGATAGTTTTGAGCTATCGAGGTTCCTGGTCAATAGTCCTGCCGAGGCCTTTTGGAACACTTGTTCCACGTTCAAGACATATATTTTAGTTTTCACCATAGTCCGGCAGGTTGAGTCTATCACGGAATCGAGCTGTATCCGTTACTCTAAGTTTTCATGACTGTAATTGTGACTATATGTCTGCACCACTCAAACCGGTGTGTCTGTTGACATGTTGGTTTTGTTTTTAATTTTTTTCATTCTCTGTTTCGAGTTGATTAGTGTTTATGTTAAAGTTTTGAAAGTTGTCTTAAAATAGTAATTGGATTAGTTAGCTTTGGTAAAACTAGTCTACAAACCTAAGGTAGAAGTATGGACTAGTTATGTAGTAGTTATGTAGTAGTTAGTTCTTTAAGTGTGTGAAAAATGTTATGAAAATGATAACCAAAAGAAAGCAACAAATAGAGAAAAGAAAAGCTAAATTCCACATTATCTTATCTTTAAATTGCAGTGCAAGTCTTCGGTCATATTGAATTCATTGGAGGTGTCGTTTATGAGGAATTTGTACTATTATGGGGGTTATGGAGACCACTTTTGTGCCTACGTTTGTTCTCATAGATAGAGAGTGAGTTCCTTATTTGACATTTGTTGTTGCATGTTTGAGTTTGGATTTTTTGTGTTGTATATGTGTATTTATTGGTTTCACTATGTCTGTTTTAGTCGTAGGCTTCTACAATGCAAGGCTATTAGGAAATACGTCGAGTATTTTGATGATTTGAAAGCTAACCTTCATCGCAATTGTGGTACATATTGTGCACTTCAGTTCTAGAGGGTGGCCAATGACAAAGGTAATGATTAGCTATTTTCTCTTGTCTTTATATATATTTGCCGAAGAATTTGATGTTAGTGTTGTTTGGTTTGTTTCGGATTCTGTCACGGTCGTCTCTAGCTTCGACAATGTATTTGATGTGGTGATCAACCCTTGCGTTCTGGAGGTCGATGTTATGAAGGCGATCATGTGATCAACGTTGTTGTTATTTACTGTTTTGCTAAGACTATCTTAAATACGCTTCTACTATTTAAAACTATGATGTTTTTAACTTAATATGTCAATTTATCAAAACCATTCTCAAATCTTCAACTATCTTCATTAAAAATTGAAATGATACCCTAAACCCTAAAAACTAAAACTTACATCAAATTTTGACAATTTATTAAAATTTAAAATGATACACTAAACCCTAAAACTTACAACAAATTTTGGCAGTTTATTAAAAGTTGAAACGATACCCTAAACCCTAAAAACTAAAACTTAAAATAAATTTTGACAGTTTCTTAAAATTTGAGTTGATACCCTATACCCTAAACCCTAAAACATTAAAACTTACAACAAATTTTGTAAGTTTATTAAAAATGATCCAACAAAACTAATGACACTATTTGTTTAGGTTTCAAATTTGAGTTCTTTCTAAACCATAAACATTAACACTAGATCCTAAACTGATCTAAACCCTAAATCGTAATGTCTTAGACAATACAAAAAGTTCATCTCATATACTTTATAACCCTTTGAACCTATTAGTAATATTTCTCAATTTTATATAAAATTTGGTGATTGTACTCTTTGAACCTATAAAAAAGTGTTTTAGTATATATATGAACATATAGGAGTAGATTTTAAACTTACTACTTTGGATTATTTATTTGTAATTTTAAAATTTTGTACACATAAGAAATAATATTATAAAATTTGAATATTGATTTGTATAAAAAATATTATATTTGTAAAAAATATTTTGAAATTATGCCATTATTTATTTTACTTAAACAAAAAGAAGTGTATTTTTTTTTTACTGTTTCTCCGTTTTTTATTTGAAAAACTAATATAAAAACTGGCCAATGAACAGCTGAGGCGGAGTTAGTATACGAGATGCATCCTATACCGTGGGATATTCTTAGCCAGCTTAATTCCTCGAATCTGAGCCGTTCTTTCCTTTCGATTTTCTTTTGCTGGGAAAATGAAACTTTCACAAAAATCCAGTCTCTTCGACTTTTAGCATGAGACGATTTGTGCCTTCTACCATCTAAACCTAATCTCTCATCTAATTCTAAACCTAATATGTTATCTCCATCTTTTTAATTCCAACACCACGTGTGCAACAATCGTTACATAATTTTCAAATGGAGAAGTCGTGGATTTGGTTGCAAAGGTATCATGTACTTAGATCTCTCGAGCTATCTTTTATTTGTTGATTGTAATAGTTATTTTAACTTGTTCTTTTTTATTTAACATGTAAGACTAGCCCCGAGTACTCGTAAGGAGCATCTAATTTTGTTATTTAATCAGAAAGAAGATTGGGTAATCTGTCTGAAATCCTTTGCCCATGTAGAGATTGCAAAAATTTATGCCATCAAAAATTAGAAAAAATAGTTGACCATCTAGTGATTAGGGGTATGAATACGAAGTATAAGATTTCTTATTGGAGTATTCATGGTGAACTAAGATCTAATACAAAAGACACTACTGTTGAATATAAAATCGAGGCATTTGATTCGTTGAAGACTACTTTTTATGGATTATAGTAATCCAATTTAGAGGAATGAAAATGAAGAAATAAAGGATGATGATGAACCAGTTGAAGAATATGAGTTCAGAAAAAAAAATTAAGAGAAGCTGAAACTTCATTCTACCTAACATGCATCAAATATTTAAAGGTTTCGGCAATCATGGGACTATATAGGATTAAAGTTAAGAGTCGTATGTCAGAGAACTACTTTGATCAGCTATTGGTTTCGGTTACGATAATATTTATGCTTGCAAAAATTATTGCATACTCTTTAGGAAGGAGTTTGAACAACTAGAAAGTTTTCCAAGATGCAAAGTTTCAAGATGGGAAATAGATAAACACAATAATGAGATTAAGGTAGAGATTCCAACAAAGATAATTAGATATTTTCCAATCAATGACAAATTTAGGAGGATGTTCAGATCTAAAAAGATGGCTGACGATTTGCATTAACATTTTACCAATGCTAGTTGTTGGGCTCAAAACGGTCACGACCAAATCATTGCCTCAAAACCACCATTAAAAGTTTTATCACTCGATTAAGAAAATCTGACCGCGTAACCATCGTATCCTGATTAATGTAATAAATCGACCGCCCGAAAAATGCGAAAAGATACAGATCCGTTTCAGAGAAATAGGAGGCAATTGTAATCCACGGCAAAACACTTTAACTCTGAAACCTGTCATTTATGGATATACGTTCATGATACATTTTACCATAAGTTTTCGATACATGTTCAGCTCGCCAACTGGCGAGCTAAACAACACGCTTCATATCGTCTCGGACAAGTCATCTCTTGTTTTATATTATTTTGGGTTTCCGTTATAATTCTAAAATAAAAACCGTAAAACCTATTCTTCTCGTGTAATTTCTGAGGTAAACGTATAAACGGTAACGGTTATCTTAAAATTGAGGTTATCCTATCCATAAAATTATTTCCCACGATTCGCAAAGGAATCTTAAAATTCTTTCGTATAAACTTTTATCGTACAAAACGATAATGGTTAAACTATACACCAAAGATTATCTCGACTATACGATTAAAGTTGTCATTCTTTGGAACGGTTATAAGGACACGTCTGTGTTTTTAATTGTATGAAATGATAACAAATAACTTAAACCCCAACGTTATCTCATCTGTGCGATTGATATTTGGCAAAGTCTATGTCGTATCATCGTATGAAAGATCGGTTTTTTGATAGGAATCATAAAAACTAAACGGCTCAACAAGGCTTAAAACGCGATAATGGCCCACTTACGATTATAGACAAGAATTCGGCCCAAGTATGATGGAAATGGAAATAATCCGAAAAAGAAATATTTCCGTAGAAGAATAAACTCGAAAAGGAAGACTTCCATGGAAAAATAAGAGACAGAAAAGGAAAATGGACCAGCCATGGATTCTATATAAGAGAGATTAAGAGGAAGATCATGTACATGTACAATTATCCTCGCATAAATACTTAGAGCATTAGGATTATTTTCCAATTTTATTAGTGAGTTGCGACTCAACTAGGTTTACTAGTCTTAGGTTATTCGTACTATGGAACTCGCCAACAGGTCACGGAGTCGAGGCTTACCACCTGTTGTGGGAAAGTTGGCTCACGGAAATCCAGCACCCTCTGGGAAAGTTGAGTTTACTCGCTTTTTTTTAACTAACGGAAATCGACAGTATGAATATTAGTTCCCATAGTTTGGCGCTAGAAAGAGGGGGTGGATGGGTACAGATCAATCTTACTCACAGTCGCAAAACAATGAGATCAGGCATAGGTACTGAAAATCAAAACGACCAACCAACTCATGACAGTGCCCCACCAAATGACAACGTTGATAATACTCCATCGACATACGTTACCGCAGTCAACACTAATGCAAACACTATGGTGTTCGAGGAAATTAAGAAGATATTCTCGACCCTCAAAAATAAGTCGGAACAAGATAAGCTAACGAGTTCTCTGGCAAAATGGGTCGAAACCTTAACCGGGAGAACCAAAAGCATCTTCCCACCCGGAACTTCCAACCTCCACAGAAGAAGACTCGATTTTGCAAGTCTGTTCGACAGGACACGATACGCGCAAAAAGGATCGTCGGAAGAAAATCCTGACAAAATTACCCATGAAGCAATGTTGAAAAAAGTTAACAACCTTCCTCCTTTCAATGAGGAAACATAAGAAAACAAAGCCGAGCGAGTCAACATGGAATCCAGCGAACAATTTTATCCTTCGGATGAAGACGCTTATGTCCATCCATGGAGAAGAAAAGACCACTCGACTCGGAAAGATTCTCAGCTCCACAAACCCATGACAAAAGTGGAAGAAAACATCTTTTGGGTAAGAACAAGAAAAACTGGCTGAGGATCAAGCTCAGATCATCCATGGTAAGTGCCAACAGACTCCAAGGGCCATTAACGATGATCTTGATGAAATTCGCGGTCTTTGCGACTACATCGTAAAAATCGTTGCAGAAGTCCAAGCGGTAAAATCAAAAGTTCATCATGCTACTAGTGCGGCACCAGAGATCGACTGACTCCTCAAAGAGGCTCGAAAACTCCATTTCCAACCATTATAACTAAGGAACGAATATGTGACCCCAGGAAAATTTAAATCCCCATGTATGATGGAAGCACCGATCTGAAAGCTTACATGCATATCTTTCAGACCGCGATGGCGAGATCCAAACTTAAGGAGGGTGAAAAAGATCCAAGCTTCTACCTCCTCTTCATCGAACATCTATAGGAAGCGGCTCTTGAATGGTTCTCTTGGCTAAAACAAAACTCCATCGGGAATTTCCGACAACTCTCTTCGGAATTCATCAAACATACTCCATGTTCATGGATCGGGAAACTTCCGACATCAATCTATGGAGTTTGTCTCAAAGGAAGATGAATCTCTCCGAGATTTCGTGAGACGATTTAAGATTGTAAATTCGAGAGTCTACGGGATCAACGACAAGGTAGCCGTAGACGCGCCCCGAAAAAAATTGTTGGTACAAGTCAAAATTCAGAAAGTAGACCACCCTTGAGAAACTGCGTACGATCCAGAATGATCTTCATAAGGCCATAAATTTTATCATCATCGAGGGAAAGATGAAAGTCTTTGCACATACGCACAAGCTGACAAAGGCATCCACAAAAGATGATCCTTCAGAACAATAGTCAAAAAAGAAAAACCCTCGTAATGACAAGTACGTCCATCACGAGGGAGAAGACCTTCAGGGCGCACATAACTTCGAGTTTAGTTAGACTAGCGAACAGTCTGGATGCGTATGTATGGCCGGGATAGTCTAATTGTGTGATAAAATGTGAAAATTGTTAAGTATAAAACTAGAACTAAACTTAACTGAATTGAATTGATGAATTGTTTAAGAACTTTATCTGTTTGCGCGAAGTGGTGCGGATTGTGTCGCATTCAGTAAGCAAAGTAGCAATTTCTTATGCCTCCTTTGTGGCCGCAAGTGTTGCTAAGGAATGAGATAGCTTGCGGAATCAAGGCTAAGGAAAGAAGGATGGTGGATTTTGGGCTAATATGCATGTTGGGTAGATTGTTTTAGTTTAATGCATGTAATTGGCTAAGTATAGAATTAGAAATGTATTAAACTTGTTGAATCTATTTAATAAAATGCATGTTTATCACTTAAGTACTCTGAAAGAATTAATAACTTGCATGAAATTCGCCTAAGTATAGCTAAAAACTCATAAAGCCTAGTTATAAAATTAGGTTGGGTCATTGCAAAGTGGTATCAGAGCATATACAGTTCTAGGATAAGTTCTAGAATATATGGGTTGTGGGAAAAATCCATCTTTCCAGTTGCCTTGACCGCTATAAGTCTTCTAATTTCCAAGTGTGTGTCTGAAAAGTTAATCTTGAGATTAACTTACGAATAATCTGTTTGCAGATGAGAAGGAACACCAGAGGAAACATGCAAAATGCTGGTGAAGAAAACCAAGATCAAAATTAGGAAAATATGAAGCAAGGGAATGTTGGTGGTAATCAGAACACATGTGGCAATGTGAATGCACCTGGTGGTGGTGGTGCGGGTCAGGCAAGACTTGAAGCAGTCCTGATGATGCTAGCACAAGTTCTGGAAAGGCTACCAGGAGCCGGAGGCGCTCCAGTACCTCATGTTGCGAATGAGGAACCATATGAAGTGGATATGGAGGAGGAAGCTCCAATAAATGTTCCAACCTACCTGGAGGTCATGGATCATATGCAACGATTAGGCACTAAGTTTTTCTCTAGTGGCACATATCCGATTGAAGCGGATTCCTGGGTATCTCGGATGCAAAGAAACTTTGAGTCTATTCGATGTCATTAACGGTATAACAGGGACATAGCAGTGCATTATCTGGATGGGGATGCACATGCTTGGTGGTTAACTGCTTCAAGTCGAAGGCACATCAACACTTGGGAGAGTTTTTATGAGAAGTTCAGAGAGAAGTACTTCCCACAGGAAGCTTTCGATTGTTTGGAAGGACAATTCCTAGACTTGCATCAAGGATCTAAAAGTGTGCGGGAATATGAGGCCGAGTTCAACAAACACAAGAAGTATGCGGGTCGTGAGCTCGATGAGGAAAAGGTACAAATTAGGAGATTTATGAGGAGACTCAAGCTTGAGATCAAGAATCGGTGCCTGATTAGAAATTTCTCATTAGTTGGTCAGTTAGTGGATAAAGCCGCCATGATCGAGTATGGGCTGAGTGAGGAGGTGAGGATGACTGCTAGGGAAACGATTGTGGTGCATAGTCCAGTCTTGAACCATCCCGGAAATAAGAAATGCAAGTTTGAAAAGATGGGTGGTTCAAGCAAGTTAAGTGGACGTAGACTGTGTCCTAAGTGCGGGAAATACCATGGTGGTGAATGCTGGTCTAGTTCGAGAGCATGCCATCGATGTGGTAGTATGGGGCACTTGATGCGTGATTGTCCAGAAATAGATGCTAAGCCAATGGTGCAAGGAAGAGATAATGGACCGCATGTTTGCTACCATTGCGGTGAAGCTGGCCATATCAAGCCGCATTGCCCGAAGCTGGTTTAACATACGAGGAAACCAGCAAACGAAGGTCTGTCACCAGCGAAAAAGCAAGCTATGATGCCGAGAGCAAACAAAATTTCCAGAGAGGATGCAGGTGCAGGTCCAAGTTCATTTTCTAGGCCAATCACTGGTGAGTCCCTAATCCTCATCTCTAAAATCTCTAAGTAAAAAACTAAATTAAAAGTAAAAGTAAGGGTTGTGTGGAATTTTAGCATTCTGGGTGAATGTGTGGACCCTTAACATGGGTGGTGTGGCAACCCATGTTCTTTTCGATTGGGAGCCACTCACTGTTTTGTGATCCGGAATCTAGTTAAGCCAGGTGGGTTTAAGACGGAGCTGGAGCATGAGTATGGCTTGGTGAAAGCTGCGGTAGGCCAAGTCATGGAGACGCTGGGAAGGGTACTGAATGTACCAGTCACGATAGATCAGTTGATCCGTTTGGCTGATTTGATCGTGTGTCCCGTGTAGTCATATGATGTGATCCTAGGAATGTATTGGTTGTGAAAGCATAAAGCACATCTCGATTCTCATAGAGGTCGGGTGAAATTTGAAACGGCCGAGGGATGAAAGGAGTATCAAGGCATTCGTCCAACAAACGGAAGCCTGGTGATCTCCATGATTGAAGTTGAAAGGTTGATTGAGAAGGGATGTGAAGCTTATTTGGAAACGATCCAGAGAATGGAACTAAGACATCCCGGTGGTTCAAGACTTTGAGGATGTATACCATCCTTTAACTGGTTTACCTCCAGATAGTTCTGACCCATTTAACATCATGCTGGAGCCGTGGACTGCGTCGTTTTCCAAGGCACCGTACCAGATGGCACCAGCCGAGATGACCGAGTTGAAGACGCAACTAAGTGAATTGATGGAAAAGGGCATTGTGCGACCAAGCATTTCACCTTAGGGCACACCAGTGATGTTCATGAAGAAGAAGGAGAGCAGCTTTAGGCTTTGTATTGATTACCGAGGGCGGAACAAGGTCACCGTATAGAACAAGTACCCGTTGCCAAGGATTGATGAGTTAATAGATCAATTAAGAGGGGCAAATTGGTTCTCTAAGGTAGACCTTGCTTCAGGCTAGCATCAGATTCTGATTACGGAAGTTGATATCAAAAAGATGGCCTTTGGGACAAGGTACGATCATTTTGAATTTGTAGTCATGTCGTTCAGGCTGACAAATGCGCCTGCTGCTTTCATGAAGCTCATGAACAATATGTTCCTAGATTGTTTGGATGAGTTTGTTATCATTTTTATCGATGACACACTCATCTATTCAAAAACCCGAGAGGATGATGAGAACCACTTGAGAGTGGTGATGAATCGCTTAAGGGAACATAAGTTGTTTGCTAAGTTGAGTAAGTGGAGCTTCTGGCAAAGGCAGATTAGCTTCTTAGTCCATTTGGTATTGGAAAGAGGAGTGTAAGTTTATCCAAAAAAGATAAAGGCAATCAAAGATTTGCCAAGATCGCAAAATGCTTTGGAGATAAGGAGTTTTCTGGGTTTAGCTAGCCATATCAAGCCAAATTGCTCGAAGTTGGTGCAACAGACGGGAAAACCAGCAAACGAAGGTCTGCCACCAGTAAAAAGGCAAGCTATTATGCCGAGAGCATACACAATGTCCGTAGAGGATACGGGTGCAGGTCCAAGTTCATCTTCCAGGCCGATCATTGGTGAGTCCCTAATCCTCATCTCTAAAATCTCTAAGTAAAAAACCGAATTAAAAGTAAAAGTAAGCGTTTTGTGGAACCTTAGCATTCTGGGTGAATGTGTAGGGACCCTTAACATGGGTGGTGTGGTAACCCATGTTCTTTTTGATTCAGGAGCCACTCACGTTTTGTGAGCCCGAATCTAGTTGGGCCAGGTGGGTTCAAGATGCAATCGGAGCATGAGTATGGCTTGGTGAAAGCTAAGGGAGGCCAAGTCATGGAAACGCTTGGAAGGGTACTGAATGTATCAGTCATGATAGATCAGTTGATCCTTCTGGATGATCTAATCGGGTGTCTCGTGCAGTCATATGATGTGATCCTAGGAATGGATTGGCTGGGAAAGCATAAGGCACATCTCGATTTTCATAGAGGTCACGATAAATTTGAAATGGCCGAGGGATGGAAAGAGTATTAAGGCATTCTTCCAACAAATGGAAGCCTGGTGATCTCCATGATCGAAGCTGAAAGGCTGATTTAGAAGGGATGTGAAACTTACTTGGCAACGATCAAGACAACGGAAGTGGGATCAAATGCTAAGTTAGAAGACATCTCGTTGGTTCAATACTTTGAGGATTTATTCCAACCTTTAACTTGTTTACCTCCGGATAGGTCTGACCCATTTACCTTCGGGCTGGAGCCAGGGACTGCGTCGTTGTCCAAGGCACCGTACCGGATGGCACTAGCCGAGATGGCCGAGTTTAATCGAATTGATGGAAAAGGTCTTCGTGCGACCAAGTAGTTTACCTTGGGGCACACAAGCGCACCAGTGATGTTCGTGAAGAAGAAGAACGACAACTTTAGGCACTATATTGATTACCGAAGGCTGAACATGGTCGCCACAAAAAACAAGTACTCGTTGCCAAGGATTGATGAGTTGCTGGATCAATTAAGAGGGGAAACTTGGTTCTCTAAGGTAGACCATGCTTCAGCATAGCATCATATTCCGATTAAGGAAGATGATATAAAAAAGACGGCATTTCGGACAAGGTGCTGTCATTTTGAATTCGTAGTCCTACCGTTTGGGCTGACGAATGCACCTGCTGCTTTCATGAAGCTCATGAATAACATGTTTTGGGATTGTTTATGGGTTTGTTATCATTTTTATCGATGACATACTCATCTATTCAAAAACCCAAGAGGATCATGAGAACCACTTAAGAGTGGTGATGAATCGCTTAAGGGAACACAAGCTGTTTGCTAAGTTGAGTAAGTGTAGCTTCTGGCAAAGGAAGATTGGCTTCTTAGGCCATGTGGTATCAGAAAAAGGAGTGTATGTTGATTCGGAAAAGATAAAGGCAATCAAAGATTGGCCAAGATCGCAAAAAGGAGTGCATGTTCCTTGCATCCTTACGAGTAATCTACTGTTTTGATGATATTTCCATTGATGACACCTTTGGAGGTCATATAACTTTCCAAACGCTGGATGGGGAGACGAAAAGAGTCACTTTCGCGGAGCTACAAGGAGTTTACAACTTTATATGCATGGCTGACCAACCGAATCATTTTGAGAATGCTGAGGATGAAGTGCAGCTCATTTGGAATGAAATATCGGCAGAACCCTTTCGAGAAGGACATACAAAGAGCTCTAGCATCCACCACCCAGCCATAAGATATGTGCAACAGATCCTATCAAATTCATTCTACGCTAGGAAGGATAGTGACACAGTAGAAAAGCAAGAACTAAGGTATTTGAGGCTGGGTGTTGGTTCAAGGTTATGTGACTCTTTGCATGACCGACGCTTGTTCCCCAACCTAATATGGCTACAACCTTGCCCTCTAAAGCTGTTCTTAGTGGAATTGTTGGGATACAAAAATATGGCTTTGGATGCGGAAGGGTCAAACAGACCAAAAGTAAGAATCGGAGGATGGATAACACCAATATTCGAGTGGCTCCGAATACAACCCAGACGACGTGTTTACCCGTCGAAACTGCTAAACATGGATTACTTGGTGGAAAAGCAATTCATCATTGGGATTCTTAACAACCGGCTTTGTTATCTATTCGCGCTAGAACACCAAAGGCAAGCAGTTCTCCTACTTCCCGACCGCGAAAGGATCGACTTCGACCGGGATCACAATCTCTAGTTTCGTCATAACATCTACAACATACGGAACATCATCTCCAATATGACACCCTTGGGACCAGTAGTGAGCTCTGTCTCAAACCTTTGCTTAGGTGACTAGGCAGACCGAGGTCCATGCCACTTCCCCTCATTCACTGTCTAATCAGTCTCTCGTGCTTTGATCCTTGTCTGTTTGTTGTGATTGTTCTTTTTGTTTGCTGATGTCTTTACTGCTTTCTATCTATCTCGTCCTTCCTTGAGTCCAATTCACAACTTAGATTACACAGAGACTGTGTAATTCGAGTTTGGGGGAGGATTCGGAAAGACACCCTCTACTATTAATGAAATCTGCTTGTTTGTTCTTTTGCCTCCAACTTGCAATGCATCTCATATTGCAACTATTAGCATTCAAAAACCCATAAAAATCAGAAAAATTTTCGAAAATTGCTTTTCAAAAATAGAGTGTCATTTGCATTTCATGTAGTTGCATATAGGATGTTGCACATGCTTAGGGAACTAGGAAGGTGATATCCTTGTAAATGTGTTCTTTTCTCAGAAAGTGTTACTGCCCTGGTTATTAGTTGTCTAATGCTTCTTGGATTCGTCTGAAGTAAAACCGCACCCTACTTGGAATGTGAAATTGCATGA
>OVBE01012401.1:616-11409 GCA_900406425.1 Iberis pinnata
TTCCCGCTGCTTCAATCTCACAACGACCTTAGCACACATATTTAGAAGCTCCTCAGCCACGAATCCGACCAGATCTATCACTGTGAAGGTGCATGGAAGTCGTCGGTGTTCTCGAGTGGAAGGCCTTCAAAGCTTGCTTCGGGTGGAGTCGTTTGCAGAAAGAGAGGTGTCGATTACCTTGCGGCAGTGCGGGAACCACAGTCGTGCGAAAGCCTCGCTAAACCAAACTCATCGGCGGCTCTTATTCGTTCCCAGGCAAGCCGGAAAACTACTCTTTCGTCTCCTTTCCCGGCGTGGTGTCCAATAGACCATCCTCTTCCTCATGTTTAGTAGTAAAGCTCGGCGTGGGTAGCTGTGTGAGAGCTGCTTCGGTCTCCGTCGCCGGGTGACCGATTTGGCATTTCGGCGACATCTGCACTTGTCGGCGGCGGAAGAGACTTCAAAATTTATTCTTGATTTTTCTAGGATTTTCTTTCTTAAATTTGGGTCTGGGCCCTATTTGGGCTTAGGAAAGCCCACCCGGTTTTAGAGCTTTGGATTTGGGGGTTTTCTAATTTGTGTTTTGGGCTTGTAGTTGTAGTCTGGATTATATTTGGGCTTGATAAAAATTGAAACATTTATAAGAAAAAACAAAAAAAATTTTGTCCTCTAAAAAAAAAAAAAACAAACTAAAACAACTGAAAAGTAATCTCGTAAAATGGTTAAACAATGATTTTTGCATCATTGTTTTATCAGGATTTGATAAACGTAGCTATGAAATTTTATATTATAGAAATTGATTATAGATTATATATTGACAATTCATTTATGAGAAAAAAACGAAAAAAACTAAAACAATTAAATTTACCGAATACTAGTAAAACGTAAGACTAGAAAAAGTAACATTGGTCAAATGATTCGAACCTACCTAACCATGTTTTCTTATATTATCGAGATTAATTATGAATAAAATTTTCTCCATCACAAAAATAATATAAAGTAAAACTATATAATATACAATTAAGGGAGAGATATATAGACTAATAGGTAGAAGGCCTAGGACTAGAACAAGCCCATATCAATTTCAAGTTGATGCTGAAAAATTGTAGACATCATCACCAATAAAAGGTTGTTTTTTTTTTTTTTCATTTTGAAACTATGTTAAGTTTTCAAAATCCTAATGTTTGTGGGAGCTAGGATATAGTTAAGACATTTTTTTTTATTAGGCTAAACCATTTTCTATAAAACAAAAAGACATCTTCTCCTCCAAAGCGCTGATTCCGGTGGACATATTCAACGATCCTGTGTCATGTCTGTCTAGGAGTCTTCGTTGAACCACCGGAGGTCCTGATCTAGTGAGATCTGCAGCTTTGTCATTGGAGGCGGCGGCGGTGTTGTTCTGCCTTTTCTTCTAGGGCAATTAGGGTTTGCGAAGATGTGCCTGTGCCTTCTTGGGCCTCAGTTAGCCAAATCAGATCCTGATTGTATTAGGGCTTTTTTTTTTTTTGTTTTTTTTGGGTTTGGGCTTAAAGTTGTATTGNAAAAAAAACTCTTTGTGAAAAAGGTTTAATAATGTAGTATATATACTACAATCTTGATAATGATGTTAAGATCTCAAGATCACATCAAAAGCTTTAAAGAGGTGACGAGAGGTCTCATGGGTTACTTCATTGGAGATATTGATCAAGATTTCAACATATAATCGACTTGGACATATTGTCATATTGTAATTTGAAAATATAAATATTCTATTTAGTTTTGTCATATATTGGATCGACGAAACTCGATCCACAACTAATTCTTATAATACAGGTTGTCGCAGTTAGATGAAGTTGAACTCAAGTGGACGATTATATCGCTCGTGTTTATGGTTTTAAAATCTTCCTTTGGAGGAGATTGAATGATTAACATGACTTGCAAAATGAGACTATCGAGCACAACAACATCAACTCAAGCTATCTTGTGTTACTAAATGAAACTATTATTGATTCTAAAAGAAGTTTCATAGGAATCGAGTCTATAATGTGAAACTATTATGGGAATATCACTTTTTAGTTGACACATTAGGGGTTCTATAATGGTTCTATAATGCTTCAAATAAGAACTGAGTCTACACATTCATTAATTATTTATTTTTTAAGAAACTCTTTTAAAAACCTCACAATATCTCGTAATGGAGATGGTATAAAGATAGAAATATAAAGAATCTCTTGCTGCTTCGGAATCATTGCTCAATACTCTCTCCGTTCTTTCTCACCAAAATATACAAAATATAAATCTTTTATGGTATTTTTGGAAAAAAAAAATAATTAAAGATATTTTTGGAGAAAAAATATTGAAAATGTGATATTTAGGTAGTTTCTCTAGGGATAAAATAAGAGAAAAGACTAAAGACGTAGATAGAGGTTTTAAACAAAAGGTACGTAACTCTAAAAGTTTAAACAGAAGTAAGAAGAAAGAGACCCAAGGGATTTACAAGAAAATGTTGATGCAACCTTTGAAATTTACATTTGAAAATATATAGCATGTCAGTGGATTGAAATTTACCTAGAAGTTTTCACAATTACCAAGAAAACACATCTTCAAGAAACTATGTGCCTCTTTATTCGGGAACCAATTGGCAAGTCAAAAGATAGAGCTTTTTCACCGTTTCACTCGCATCCAAGAAGAGTTTTGCATGCTCACTGTTTCCAACAAATATCTTCACATCTATGAGTTTTGGGAAAAATTCCAGAAAATGCTTTGTCAAAGAAATATCTTTCGTTGTTCCTTCACACTTTTTTCATATGCACCTCGGATTTCTATTTTTGTTACTGGACACGAGGCGAGTAAAACGTCTCTGTCCACCTTGACAATGGAGCAACAAGCATTTTTACATTTGTATGTGACAAAGTGGTCAAGGTCCTAGAAACAATGACACTAAGATATTAGAAGTACGAAAATATATATTTTTGTACATATTCTGAAAAATAAGTTTTTTATTTACATACCTCGAAGACTAGATTTAGTAATTGTGGACAATTCTTTAAAAGGATCGGTAATGCTTGCCATCTCGCTGACTCATTACTCTTAATGGTTAGTGATTTGATCTTTTCGAACACATGCATAGATTCACAACATACTCTAAGAAGCTGAAATAAACATTTTGGAAATACGTGTTGAATAATGATATTACAAGAGATAGAAAAAGGAATAAGAAACTGACCTCGAGGGCATTATAATCCAGGTAAAGAGCCCTAACATGTTGTATGCCATTAAAAAAATTTCTGGTGAATCTTGAGACTATCACTAGACACGGTCACAGAACCATGTAGACCTCCCATTTGTGGGTTTTGAACACGTCTAGTTCCTTAAGGACATGTGAAGCACGAAGAAGAAGCTCCAACGTTTCTGTTTCAAGCTCGACATAATTAATACCAAGAGTCTTCAGCACTAGAAAGGAAATACAAGTGATGCCAGTCCAATGGATGGTAATCCCGATGCCAAGTTTGAGCTCGATTAACATGATGTTAATGAACCATTCAGGAGACAACTTGTAACCTATGCACCTATTGTACCATTCAGAAGACAACTGGTAACAACCACCCAGAGGACCACGGTTCAAAATGAACGATAGGTAAAAATGAGTATCGAATTTTGTGGTTTAGTTTGTAAACTTATGTAATTTAAAATTTTGACTGATATTTAAAAAGTCTCAACGTTTAAATGCAAAAATTTAATACTTTCAAAGTTAAAATGCAAATTTTCCTTACAAAATATATTAAACAATGATTATTGCAAAACAAATTAGAAAAATATGGACATTGAAAAAAATAAAATTGCGATATAAAGATATGGAATATGACTTCTTAAATTTATTTGATTCCAAATTTTGGATGTTTGAGGTATTGGATCTAATGATTTTTATATATATCAAGTTGATTGTCATTTTTTTTGTTTTCTCATCAAACCAAATTTCAAATATGATCATTCGTTATAAAATGCAAATTTCGTGCAAATTTCCATTTTAATAGGATTTGAACTTATTGAGTCTCTTGAGACCTAAAAATTTAATTGGAAAGAAAACAAATATTTAGTAAAATTCAGAATATGTTCATTGTAAAACAATAATTACAATACTAATATTTGAACCTAAACTAAACAATATTTTATAATTGTTATACATTTGATGTTGTTTCATAGTTTAAATCTTATTATCCTACAAAATAACACCGTCCATTAAAATTTTAGTTGAAGATATAACTTATATAATGCCCTTATTTGATTGACCTATTATGTTTTCTAAAACTAATTAGAAACAATTTTTTATTGGTTAATAAATGCAAAAAATATAAATCACATTCAACTATTATTCAACTATTATGTTTTCTTTATTTATCTCCTATGAGTTGTATGTATAGTTAAATAACAAAGATTATAGCTTTTCTCATTGTGAATTTTTTTTTGTTGCTGAAAAAACATATAACTTTTGTTCTTACTCATTCCAAACTTATGGATCGAAGAATAACTCTAAACACTTATTTGGTACATATAGATAGAGACATTTTCATTTTTTTTAAGAGACGGAAAGAGTAACTTTGTTTTCTTCTTCGTTCATTCAAAACACAAAAGATAAGAGCATCTCCAATGCTAAGAAGCCATGCGTTCTTAATATTCTTTTTATAATAAATTTTGAAACTTTTAAGTTAAGAACTTTTTAAGAGTAAATCAAATTGTATTGTTCCAATGGTAGAACCTCTTAGGAATAAAAAGATATTATTTTCAGAGGTTCTTATAAAAAGATTTTATTTTAAAAATCATCATAAATCTTAAACTACTTAGAACACTTCAAACCAATGGTTCAAGTTGATATTCATCTAGAAAACAATAAAAATTGTGTTGAGAACATCAAATCGTGATCCAAAGATGAGAGACACTATATGCATATAAGAAGAACGATAAATTTGTGTTGAGAACATCAAATCGTCGCTAGATTTAGAGTGAAAACACAATCAAATGGAGAATCACTATTTAAGCCGAACTCGAGGAAGATACACGAGAATCAATTATCATAACGAATCAAAACTGGAATTTTTTACCTCGTGCTTCGCAGTTGTGACTCTAGCTCAAATACTTTCATCTTGTTGAGAGATTAAAGAAAACGAGATGAGAAAGAGGAAAGAACACGAAAGAACGAAAAAGAAGAAAGATGGGCGATTTTTTTAAGTTTCAACTAATGAGAGTAGAAAACATATGTGATTCTTAAGATTTCTAAAAGTTTTGAAACAAGAGTCTACTCTTCCCTTATCATTTCTTTTTTATTTATTTATTTTACATATTTACCTTAAAAACCTCTATTAAGAACCTCCATTAGAAGTGGTCTAATGAAGCTAAAGAAATATATGCTCTTCCACTCATATTACTATTGTTTCTAGTTTTGACAATTCTGAAAACTTTTTTATAAAGATTTTTTTGAAATTTCTTTCTCCTAATCTTTATATTAGTCAATATTTAATATTTGATTATATATATATATATATATATATATATGTAGCCTTGTGTAGATATAATCTTTCTCCCATTATTTATATTATTTATATTAGTCAATATTTAGTATTTGATCTTTGAGACCTTGCTATATATATAGAATAGTAAATTAATATTAAGATATTATAAAGAATAATAGGTGATAGTCTACGATACATTTTTTATATTTAACAAAAGTTTTGTATAATGATCTAAGAAGTGTTTAAATTGCTCCTTTACAACAAAAAGTGTTTAAATTGCTCTAACCATTGATGCTCCTTTTGTCAACAATATAAGTACATAATGGCAACACAAACATCCTAATCACTATGACATTAAATTATTAGACTAATAGTGGATTAAAAAATAAAACTAGTAGTCAACTACTACCTTGACATACAATACAAAATATATTGTTAGTAATGTCTTAATTTTATGAATAATAAATAACCATATGTTTTTTTTTTACCATATTAAAATCTTATATATCAGTTTTACCAATAACCATTGATTTAATATATTTCAAGTTTTAAAGAGACCATCTGGATCTCTTTTATTGTGTGCTTTTTAATCTACTTCACAACATTTTTTATTTAACAAAATCTATAATAGTGACAAAAAAATCAATATCTATATTTGTATATATCAAGTCACATGTATATTAGAGTTGAGACTGAAAAATGCTAGACATCATCACCAATAAGAGGTTGGTGTAGGGTGTAAGTTTCACCCAGGTCCAATGGGAAGAGTATGTTTAGAGAGTCTAGCTGTAAGCCCATCTCAGAAGAGCGACAAGTCGAAGAAACATTGCGTCTAGTCCTTGTAATCCTGTAGAACAGTGACTTATCGATCAACCCACCGAAAAAACAATGCGCCTAGTCACATGTCCAGTGTAGCCGAATGATGACGAAGGAGCCTATCAAAAGGAGAAGAGCGCCCATAAAGAAAAGGTCGGCAATTCTAAGAGAATGAGTTTAGAGAGATGTTAGAGAGATAAATCGACGCCCTTAGATTTCTTATCCTTATTTGAGCTCGTCGGATTTGTCAACGACCTCACTTTGCTTGTAACCATCCCTTTCAAATACGAACTCAAATCAAGAGGGATCTTCACCCTACATTCTAACGGTTGATTTTTTTTTTTTTGAAACTAGGTTAAGTTTTCAAAACCCTAAAATGATATAATGTTTGTGGGACGTATGATATAGTTAGACATTTTTTTTTTATTAGGCCAAACCATTTTCTATAAAACCAAGAAAAAACATACACTTTTTATAAAAAAGTTAAATAATTTGTTTTTGTTTTTATTTTTGTTACATATTTAGTTATTTTGTATCATCCCACACAAATTTGTACGTAAGCAAGGAAAGTAGACAAGAAAAAAAATTAAAGGAATTATCATCCGGCAATATTACTAATACATACTATCCTATGATAAAATAATGAATGGCAGATATTATTTCACTTATTTAAATAAATATATTTGAAATAATAATAATAAAAGTTTTTCTCGGGTTTTAAACAAAAAAATAATAATAATAAAAGTTAAGTTGAAGCCGGATGGTCCCTATTTTAAGATTTTTGGGATCGGTCCTTGAAGACACGTGTCATTTTCCGATTGGAGGTTTGTTTTATTTTTTCAGTAGGCGAGTTTTTTTTATTCGTGATTTGTTTTGTAGGAATGTGTTTTCGGATATTCTGTTCGGTTCTGATTTTTCATATCATAAATTTGAATACCCAATCGATATTTTTTTAATATTTGGTTCAGTTTCGGTTCGATTTTTATCGGTTCCGGGTCGGTTCGGTTCCATAAATCGGTTCTGGGTAATATTTTCTATAATTTTCTAAAATTATTGTTTTGTCCCTTTCTTCCAATTACAAAAACTTGGTTCGGCTAAATAATTCTCATTAAGATAATTAGAGAGTTTATATAGCATATTACAACTACGTTAATGCAAGAAATATATTTACATGATTCTATTTCCATATATTCTCTACACTGCAAACCCTAGGCACCGTAGGTTAATTAAGTAACGTATTACTTTCAATAAATCTCGCCGGACCTCCGCCGTCGAGTGCCTAGTCGCCGGAAAAGTGCCTCAACTCGCCGAGTTTTAGAACAAGAAAGAAGCAAGATGGCTAATAGCATATATGAATATGTCAAAACTGATTTTGAAGAAATTCTCTCTCTTTTTATTTTGTTTTAATTAGGTTTTCGAGAATGTCAAAATAATCTTTGTATATTTAAAGATTTTCTGAAGTTCATGAGTTTAAGAAGCCTAATGATGAAGCAGCTTTGAATTTGATGAATTCTTGCACGAATGATGTTATGGAGAAGTATCCTGATATAGTCTTTGCATATGGATACAGTGACAAATACAGGTTCTTACTTACCGTTATGGCTGGACATATAAACTGAAACCCGAACCGAAACCAAACAAAAAAACCTAAACCAAAACCGAACCGTTTTTCCAAATAATCCAAACGGTTACTATATATCTCAACATGAAAAACCAAATTCAACCCGAACCGAACCGAAACACGAAAGTATAACCGAAAAACTCGCATATATATATATATAACTGTGATCGGATAGTTAGAATTTTAGGTAGACAAAGTAGGTTTTTAGTAAGGTAACTCAGATATTTATGGGTTTTCGTCTCATATTTTGGAATTTTGATTCGATTAACTTGGATTTTAGTTAGGTTGTTAGGATAGTTTAGACTTTTTACGGATAGTTTAGATTTTCGGGTCCTAATAAAAATGAAAACACCGATCCGAATCCGAATAGATCCGAACAAAATGTTTAAATAGACCGGTTCCTATATGACCCAAACCGAATTATCAGAAATCCGAATTACCGAAAACCGAACCCGAACCAAAAATCGAACGTCCTTCACTTAGATCAGATATTTGTGATGTAAACAATCTTGTGAATTTATTTTCATGTTTTATATGTTTAGCTTTGTTTTCAAGAAAACATCAAGATTCTACAATAGACGAGTTAATAAGATTTTGTCGTTGGTAGCTTCTTTGTTTACTGCATTGTATGTAACAAAATGGAAAGAGTTTTTTCCACAAAGAAGATTAGAATATGCTCCTTCTTTCACTTCAAAGATCGTAACTTGTGCATCTGTAGATGTTCTTCAAGATTATCTTGCGTGGAGACAACATGATTGTAAGACCATCATCAAGAACGAACATTCGTGATGATTGATTGATTACTTATCTTTCTTTCCGATCGATATACTTATATGTAGGGGTGGATATTCGGTTTATTCCGGTCATCGGTTTGTTCATTTTCGATTTTTTAGGCTTTTTTATTTTTGAAGTTTGGTTTATTCGGTTCGAAAATCTAATATTCAGTTAAATTTTTCGATTTTTTCGGTTTTTTCGTTTATTTTCGCTTTAATATAGCAAGTTTGGGTCGGTTTGGTTTATTTGGCTAGTCCGGTTCAATTCGACAATTTTTTGTTTTAGTTCGGTTTTCGGTTCGGTGACAATTTATCTTTCTTTCCGACTGATATACTTATATGTAGGGCTGGACATTCGGTTTGTTCGGTTTTCGGTTTTTTTGGTTTTTTAAATATTTTTTGGCCGAATTGTACCGAATTAAAGTTTGGTTCGGTTTGTTCTGTTCGGTTTTTCATTTTTGAAGTTCGGTTTATTCGGTTTGAAAATCTATTTTTCGTTTAAATTTTTCGATTTTTCCGGTTATTTTCAGTTTATTTTAGCAAGTTTGGTCGGTTCGGTTCTGTTAATTTAGAAGAAAAAAAATTGTCACCAAACCGAAAGCCAAATTAAAACAAAAAATTTGCCAACATAAACCAAACTAACCGAATAAACCGAACCGAACTAAATTTGGTTCGATTCAGTTTAAATGCCCACCCCTATTTATATGTTTCTTTTGGTTGCAGGTCAGGTTCGTAATCTTTATGAGACATGTTTTTGGGCTTTAGCTAAAAAAGGGATGGCCATAAGTGATATACAAAATCTTCTTAAGGTGTGTGTGTGTTGTGTTGTTAAAGTGAAACACAAAAATGTTCATTTTTTAATGGAATGTTGTGACTATAATTTGCAGAATACACAAAAACGACAGAAAACTAGGCTTCTCTGTCAGAAATGTGGTATCAATTACAAAAAGCTTCCTGTAATGTTTTGTCAAGGAACGTGTCTTTTTAGTTCCAAGGTAAATTTTATATATACTTGCTATTTATGGCCCTGTTCGTTTGCCAGTCGCTAGCGGCAGCGATTAAAATTGTGTTTGTTTGTCAGTCGCTGGACCAGCGACTAATCGCAGCGATTAGTCGCTGCGACTAGTGATTAAAAATTTTAGCCGCTAAAATTTTTAGCGTTTTAAAATAGATTCAGCGACTGCTAACGCTGCCGCTAGCGACTGCTAACGCTGCCGCTAGCGACTGGCAAACAAACATAACCAGCGACTGATAACAGCTGCTGCTAATCGCTGCTGCTAATCGCTGTTGCTAATCGCTGCTGCTAATCGCTGCCGCTAATCGCTGCCGTTAGCGACTGGCAAACGAACAGAGCCTATGTATTTAGAATGCTTATTAAAAATTGGTTTATTTAGGTGGTAGAAACTATAAAGCATGATGAGTATGGCAATCTTGTAAAAAGATTTAGAAGAAAATATGTTTTGGTACATTCAAAGCATATTTCCCAAAGAAGCTTTTGGAATGAGCATTGGTCTCTAAATGATGATGATATTGGTCAATTTACGAAAGACATTCGCAAAAGCGATCCAGATATTGTTCGGTCGTTTGAGCAGCTTGAGAAAAAATTGTTACCTTTAACTTGGATCGTAGTTAGAATCGATGGTTGTCATTTCCACAAGTAAGAGAGAATCCATGTTCCGTCCTGTCCCGTCTCGTTCTCATTCAGGAAATGAAAGAATGTTCCATATAGAAATATTTATTTTATTATGGGACGGGAACGGAACATGACGAAATGAAACGGAAAATGTGTCCACCCCTACTGACACACTTACTTGTCTTGCTTGACAGATTTTCCGAAGAACATGAATTTGCGAAACCGAATGATGAGAAAGCTCTGCAACTTATGAATTCATGTGCAGTGGCTGTTCTCAAAGAGTTTGAGGATATTACTTTTGCTTATGGTGTCAGTGATGAGTACAGTTTTGTTCTAAAGAAAGAATCTCAGTTGTACAAAAGACAACCTAGGTAAGGTTAAACTAACTTTTCTTTTACAATTTCATTTTCTTCTTCTGGTTAAAAATTGCTTGCGATAATAGTGATATAATAAATATCGGCATTCTCAAAAATACCATAAAAATT
>OVBE01012402.1:0-13431 GCA_900406425.1 Iberis pinnata
AGGATGATAAACCAAAGAGAAAAATAGATTTTGAGATGCGAAATCAAAAGTATGAAAATGACAACGATTTAGATTATTAGTTTATGTTTATATTATTTATATATATTGCTGAGTTACTTTTTCATATTATTTGCATACTGATGAACGGCTATCATGCACGTTGTGGGAAGGTGTTGCTGAAGAACTCTATAATATAGCTCAAGAACAGGAGGAACAAATGCTGATAATTTGTTTGAGATTTGAAAAAATCAAGAACTGGAGAAGTATAGTTTTTTTTTAAATAATGATGCTATACTTTTAATATTACACGTAGGAATACATGTATCATATATTTACACATATATTATATTAAACATATTTATATTTAACGTGATCAAAGTGTTTTGTTAACTTAAAATTATTTGTGAATTTCGGTTAATCAGTTCAACAATTATTTACGTGTTAATCAGATGTCTATAGCATTTCAAGTGCTTTTGATGCTTTCAAACTGATTGTTAATCGAAAGTACCCTGAAGTTTTGGATTTCATTCGTGAGTAAGTATTAAAACGTATCGATAATTATATATTTTCAGTGTGTTTATTTAATGTATTTAATGCTTTTATACATTTTGTTATTTTAGGTTGCCAGAAGATGGAGTAGCTCTAACTATCTTGGAAAGCCAACCAAAACCTCAAAAAACAGGAACCTCTAACTTTAAAGAGGAAGATCTAGAGAGAAAGACTATTCTAGATATTAAGAATACTAACGAGGTCATTATTTTGATTACATAGTTATATTGTTAATAATAGATAATATACATCAATTATATACAATATTTTTTATTCTATACTATAGGTTTCCAAGGTGAAGACAATGTGTACAATTCTGAAGATAAATACCGAGTGGTCTTGGTATTATATTGCATGCAATCCATGTAATAAGAAAGTTGCAGATGATGTGGTTGCTTTGGATGAAAATAACAAGATGAAAAAAGAATGGAAATGCAACGAGTGTGATAAATGGGTTACGAATGTTGGAGCAAGGTAATTATTCAATTTATTAAATTAAAATAATTTTGATATACGATTATTTTTTATATAAATATGTATATTATATACTTTTCTAAAATGTATTCTTTTTAACATTATAAAAGGTAAAAATTACATGTTTATGTAATGGATCAAACAATTGACCTTAAATGTTTACTATTCGATTCGTTTGCTGCTGAAATCATTGGTCATTCAGCTACTTCTCTTTTAAAGGGAAAGTTTTGTGAGGTATGATTAATTTTTTCCTTAACTAAATTGTTAAAATATATTAACAATCATATTTTTCATATATATATATATATATATATATATATATATATTATTCATTTGAATAACTATAATAGATTGAAGATCCTGAAGATTTGCCGTAACCGATTAAGAATTTGGTGGGCAAAACATTTTACTTTGTTATCAACATTGAGTCCGAAAATATTATTCGTGACTATGATACTTTTAAGATATCACGTCTTTTGTCGACAAATCAACCCATCAAAGATGAAACTTCGTCGGTATCTGAAAGTCAGCCATCATTGCCTTACGATGAAAATGTTATTTTGATGTTATTTAGTTTGCTATAATAAGATATTTTTAAACCTTATTATCGTATACGTTTACTATATCAAGTGTAAATATATTTGACCATCGTTTACATTTTAATAGGCTAACTTGATGATAAATAATAGCCAAAGATCTGATGAAGGATCCATTCCGAGTTTGTAAACACAAAAATCTAAAAGAAATGTTGAGAACGTTGTTGATCAATGAGAGGAGTCATCGACTAGCAAGAAACAATGTACCAGAAGTTTTGTTCTTCTAAACGTGAAGATGGAGAAATTTGAAGAGGGAAAAAAAAGGTTCTAATGAAGAGACGAAAGATGAGGCTATGCCTATTGCAGACTAATATGAAAATTCTGAGACATCTCGAAACTTGATTTATTATTTCGTCATTTTTAATCATTTATTATATGGCGAGAATATTTTATTGGTTTATATTTATTTATTTATGCAATTTTGCTCATCATATATTGGCCACAAATCACTAAATATTATTAAAAACTAATTTGCAAATACAAAAAATAATATAAATGAATTAGTAGAAAATATTTTAATGCCAAATTAACATTATAAAAATTACAAAGTTGACTTGGCAAATGGGATAAATTATTTATAAAATTTAAATAATTTAGTCATTTGAATATAAAATTTGATTGTTATGTACGTTTTACTTTCCCGCCAAAATAGTATGTAACACTATTATTTGAGTCTAAAATTAATTCATGCTACCGCCAATTTTTGTAGTTTATCAAAATTTACAATATATTTATTGGTTATCAAATATATCCGAGAAGATAAAAGTCATATTTCTATTTTTTGTAATTTTTTTCAATATTGATTTCGGAAATTTCAATATATTATTTCTTTAACATTAGTTAACCATATATATTTCTTTTCCACTGTTACTCAGTACGAGTTGTGAGGATATTACTTGCATAGAAATTAAAATCCACATATTACTAAAACTGTTAAACACAATCATAATTATTAGCTATATTTTTTCAAATATTTTAAAATAGGTAGAGAAATTAAACTAAATTACCTCAATACTTATACGCTATATATAGAGGACCTTATCATCTTAAATATCATTTCGTTAAAAGGACGACATACATATGAGTGAAAAAAGAATCCGATTCAAATGATTATTTTGTTTCATTTGTTCATTATTTAGGTCATACATAATATTTGATAAAAAAACAAATTCTCTCGGGTTACGGATATGAGAAGCACTAAGAAGTTAATCAGGAAGAGAGTAGTGATGAAAATGTGGAGAGAGTCAATGTTTACGAATGGTCTATTGGTTCATCTAACAATTCTGTTACACAACGGTCCTCAATTATCAATCAGGATTCGATTAAGAAACAAAAGGTTCACCGAAGAACACTAGAGGATATAACCAATGTTCAATATCCAACACAGGTAACCTGTGTTGATGCAACTAAGGTTGTTTTTGATTCGAAACATACATTGATAATCAAAGACAAATCCATAGGTTTTCCTTTCCTCTATTTTATAATATCTACAATTCCATTTTGGTTGTATCTAAATGTTATATTTTTAGATGAAGTAATCACTTCAAACGATCACATTAGTCAAGACGTAATTAACATAACCGGACCATCTATTGAAACAATCAACGATTTTGTAACTCGAACACAATGTATTATTATTTTTTTATATATAAAGTTAAGTTTTAATATATTAATATAACTATTTCCAAAAAAAATTCATAAGTTACAAAAGGAGGGGAATGTCAAAATTTTGGCGATTTTGTATTAGATTACGATACAGAAGAAGATACAATAACTAATGATTCATATGATGAAAATGAAATCTCAAACAATGGTCGAGTTAAAGAAATGGCTTTGCTTTTTCAAAATATTTTCTCGGATCGGATACAAAATAAAAAGGAGAAAGGTATAATTGTTTGATATTAAATTGTGTTATTTCCGTGTTAAATTATATTATCTATCTAATATTAGACTACATATATCAACATTATTGTGATTCAAATTTCAGGTTATTTAGACCATGGAGATCCAACATATGAATGTTCATTTTGTGGGCAATTATGTGGTACGATGAGCGTGTTAACAAGAAAAGAAGTCCGTCAAATCCAACTTTTACAATGTGTTGTTCATCTAGAACCGTAAAGCTACCATATTTAAAACCACCCCCTGAAGTTCTACAGAAATTAATAAATGGTGATGACGAATTAAGTAGGCATTTTCGTGAACATATACGTATTTACAACATGATTTTTGCTTTTGCTTCTCTAGATGGAAAAGTTGATAAAACAATGCCTAGAGGACGTGGTCCTAAAATGTTTCAATTGCAAGGAGAAAACTACCACCTTATGGGTAGCTTAAAGCCACTGGATAATGATTATCCTAAATTTTCTCAACTATATATTGTTGATACAAATAACGAGGCTGTTAATCGGGCTACAATATTAAGGTATTTTATATTTTTTATCTAAAATATATATCGGATTATATATTTGTTATATTGTTACAATATTATCTTTTTCTATCTATTGTTACAGTAAAAGATCAAGTGTTGATATTAAGAAGAAAAAAAAAGGAGAACTACGTCATCGGATTATTGAAGCTATTATAAAGATGTTAAATGAAGTTAACACATATGTGAAAATATTTCGTATGGCTAGAGATAGATTTATCGAGTCAAACAAGAATGAATCAAGAAGTTTTCACATGAGGATTTTTTGTGACAGAAAGGGAAAAGATGGACAAACTTATAGCTTGCCCACAGCTTTGGAAGTTGCTGCATTGATTCCAGGTGATTTTGTTCCAGATATGCCTAGACGTGATATTATTTTAGAAGAAAATTCCGGAATTTTACACCGGATAGACGAAACGCATGTTTCGTATTTAGCTTTACAATATCCACTTATATTTCCTTATGGAGAAGACAGATTTAGACTTGGTATTGAGAAAGGATATACTGGTCCGACGTTGAATAAAAAGGTTAAAACTATCAGTATGCGATAATTTTTATGCTTTTAGAATACAATAAAAAGGAAAAGAATACCATACGTTGCTTCGAGTCGATGCATTCACTACCATAGAAGCAAGCAGATTATGCTATATTATAAACAATCAGTCAAGTTTGAGGGCGGACAATATGAATCAATTAAAGAGCATTTTGATTCGGCTTATGTTAATATGAGTGAAGAAGGAACAAGAATTCCGGCTACATTTGTTGGTGTCTAGGTATATGCAGCAAAAATATTACGATGCGATGGCTACATGTAAACATTTTGGTTTTCCCAATTTTTTTATCACATTCACCTGTAATCCTAGATGGCCTGAAATATCTAGATATCTCTAGAAAAGGAAATTGAATTATGATGATAGACCTGATATTTTATGTCGGATATTCAAAATGAAGTTTGATTCTCTTATGAAAGATTTAACAGAGAATGAAAATTTTGGCAAAACATCTTCGGGTACGTCTTATTTAACCAACCGTTTTAAAAATATTTCGTGTTATTTTTATGATTTGACGATTCGAAATTTTGTTAACAACTGTAATGTTGTTTTCCGAATTATATAGCTATGTACACCATTGAATTTCAAAAAAGAGGACTTGCATGCTCACATATTATTATTTATGGATATGTTATGTAAGTTTCCGACTTTTGATCATATCGACAAGATAATATGTGTTGAAATTCGTAATAGAGGTCAAGAGCCTGATTTATATGAAGTGGTCAAAGATTGTATGATTCATGAGCCATGTGGTAAGGCCAATCCTTCGCATTCATGTATGGAAGATGAGAAATGTACAAAGAATTTCCCCAAGCGGCATGGGGAAATTACAACACTTGATAAAGATGGTTTTTCTATTAACAGGCGTCGAGATACAGGATAATTTGTAGAGAATAGTGGAATTAAGTTAGACAATCGGTGGGTTGTTCCTTACAACAAAAAATTATCTCTACGATATAAAGCTCACATAAATGTCGAATGGTGCAACCAATCTGGTTCTATTAAGTATTTGTTTAAGTACATTAATAAAGGATCTGATAAAGTAACGGTTGTTGTCCAGGAAAATAACAACTCTACTGGAAATCAAGCTAGGAATGAGATAAAAGAATACTTTGATTGTAGGTATGAGAATGGTAAATGTTTGTCACATTGATAATTTATATGACATAATAAAGTATATGTAAATTTCTTTTTACAAATTTCAAGTACGTCTCAGCCTCAGAAGTTGTGTGGAGATTGTTGAAGTTTTCGATTCCTTTCCGCACCACATCGATAGAAAAATTATTTTTTCATCTTCCTGGGAAACATCTTATCTTCTTCAAAGATGATGATGAATATGAGATAATCCTAAATAGGAAGTCTACAGATACATCTATGTTTTTAGCATGGTTCGAATTGAATAAGGTGAATCATATAGCTAGAACATTAACATATGCTGAAATACCAACGAGATTTACATATAATAAGAAGGAAAAAGTATTCAAAGAAAGGAAAAGAGGATTTGCTATTGGTAGGATTAACTATGTTCCGCGTAATATATAGGAGGCTTATTATATGAGAATACCTTTAAATATAGTAAGAGGTCCTAGAAGCTTTGAAGAATTAAGGACATACAATAACATAGTTTATCCTTCCTTTACAGAAGCGTGTATAGCATGTGGTCTAATTGATGACGATAATGCATATATCAAGAGTATTATATCTGCGAGTTTATGGTGTTTTGCAGACGCGCTTAGAAATCTATTTGCTATGATGCTTTTGTCTGCTTCTTTAGTAAAACCAGAAGGAGTTTGGGATAAAACGTGGCAATATTTGTTAGAGGATATTGAGCGGAAGAAACAGAATGAATTCGATAATCATAGTGAGTTTTTTATTTAGCGTCTATACTTTATTAAATTGTTTATTGTTTACCTAAACTGTTTACTTTTATTCGTTTACCAGATCTCATACTGACCGACGATGAGAAAAAAAAATTGCTTTACAAGAGATTAACGAATTGCTATTACGTAATGGAACCGCATTGAGATACTTCAAAACTATGCCTTAACCATGTCTAGAAGGTAGAGATACTTGAAATCGGTTTATTGTTGATGAAGCTAGCTATGACCGCGATTATTTGAGAGAAAAACACAGTGATTGGATTAAGTTGATGACTTGTGAACAGAAATCGATATACAATGAGATAATGTCAGCGGTTAATGATAAAAACAGGAGGTGTTTTTTGTATATGGTTTCGGAGGCACAGGAAAAACATTTATGTGGAAAACGCTTTCGGCCGCTGTTAGGTGTACATGAGCTATTGTTCTTAATGTAGCTTCAAGCGGAATAGCTGCTCTTTTATTAGAAGGTGGACGAACTGCCCATTCAAGATTCGGAATTCCTGTAAACCCGGATGAATATACTATGTGTAGAGTCACACCAGGATCAGATTTGGCAAAAATGATTAAAGAAGCGTCGCTTATAATATGGGACGAAGTGCCTATGATGAGTAAGTACTGTTTTGAGACTTCAGATCGAAGTTTGTGCGATATAGTAGGGAATCAAGACAACAAACCTTTTGGTGGAAAAGCCATTGTTTTTGGTGGCGATTTTAGACAGAATCTTCCTGTTATTGTTGGAGCTGGAAGGGCTAAGATTGTTCTTTCTACACTAAATGGATCTTATTTATGGAAGCATTGCAAGATTTTGAAGTTAACAAGGAATATGCGTCTATTGAACAAGGACTTGAGTATTGAAGAAACGAAAGAAATCGATGAGTTTTCAAAATGGTTATTAGTAGTCGGCGAGGGAAAGATATTTGAACCTAACGATGGTCAAGTAATTATTGATATTCCACAAGAATTTATAATTACTAAATCTGATGATCCTATGGAAGTGATAAGCAAAGAAATATATGGAGATCCAAAAACATTTCAAGAGCTAAACGATCCGAAGTTCTTTCAAGAATGAGCGATATTATGTCCAACAAATGATGACGTTGGAATGATTAATGATCTAATGCTAAGCAAGATGGAAGGTACATTTACATTGATGTTTGTATCAAATTTATTAATTTTATGTAAAAGTATTTTCTTTATAGTTGTGTGGACCACCTATATATACATGTATTTTATCGTTATCAGGTGAGGAAAAGATATACCTAAGTGCTGATACTATTGACCAAATTGATATTAAAGCAGCTGAAAATCTGGTTTTTACACCAGATTTTTAAACAGCATTACATTACTGGGAATGCCACGACACATGCTTCGTTTGAAAATTGGTGCTCCAGTTATGTTACTACGGAATATTGATCCTAAAGGAGGGTTATGCAACGGGACTAGGTTACATATTACCCAGATGGCAAATCATGTTTTAGAAGCTATGGTTATAACTGGAGATAAGATTGGGCATCAGGTTTTGATTCCTAAAGTTAGTATTACACCAACTAATTTTAGATTTCCGTTTAAGATGCATCGCAGGCAGTTTTCATTGTGTGTTGCGTTTGCAATGACTATTAACAAGAGTCAAGGAAAATCCCTAAAGCAAGTTGGTGTTTAACTTCCTAGATATGTATTCTCTCATGGACAACTGTATGTCGCATTATCTAGGGTAACATCAAAAAAGAGTTTGAAGATTCTGATTGTAGACAATGATGGAAAACCACAAACTAAAACAATCAATGTTGTTTTCAAAGAAGTTTTTCCAGAATTTGGATTGATGAAGTTATATATAGTACATAAGAAAAATTAAGGTAATTTCAATCATTATAAAACGCTATAAGTTATTTTTTTATTTTGGTTTATATAAATTATATGATCAATCTAACAATTTACTTTACATGTTTAAAACATGTTAAGATGATGTTTTATGGAATCAACGAGATAAGTATTTTTAAGATGTCACTTACTCTACTAATTCATTTATGTGCTATGTGATTGTTTTGAATATATACATTTAAGTGTTTTAATTTCAATTTATTAGGACCGTAACAATATTATTGATTTCATTAATTATAACTTAGTAGCATATATTGTTTTTATTTACATTTTTTGTAAATAATATTAAATCTATACTCTAAATTTCGATTGTTCACTTATATATTCGATATTTCAAGTAATCTTTTAATTAAGTACTTTTTCGTCAAGTATCCAAATTTAATTAAAAGTATATTATACAAAACTGTAGTTTTGTAAGTTATATCATTTAATTAAATATTTTAATTAATCAATTTTATAAATAGATTACAAGCACAAATAATTTACTTTTCTTTGATAAAATATTATTTAAAATTTTAAAAAGTTTATTTTAGTTTTAAATAATATAGATATTTTTGAATTCAATTAAGCCTTTCTTGGAAATATAACTTAAGAGTTATGACACATATTGAAGTGTCATAACTTTTACACATTTGCTTTTAACCATGCATAGTTACTAGATTTTAAAATTCAAATTCATATTGTGTAACTTTTTCCCCTGTAAATAAGTGTGTTACATTCATAAGAAATTTAGTTCCTAAAGAGTTCTTTAGAGAGATTTTGTAACTACTTCGAGTTAAAACATCATGAGTTCTTTGTCCTCGACCGCGGCTTCTTGTGTTTCAAGAAGATCTCCTCCTCCGGTACCAACAACGGATGAGAAAATAAATCTCACGGTTATTGATCAAAAGGTTTGTTGTTTAACTATTTATACAAAATATGAAATAATATATGTTATTAGTTTATGATTAATCTTAATTTTCTCATACACAAATTTTGTTCGTAATTTGTTCAATAGGGAAACGAAGTGAAATTCCGAATAGGAGTTAATACTTATTTGCATAAACTAATGACTGGTTATTGTGAGAAGAAAAACAGAGACTACGACACTCTTTGTTTCCTTTACGATGGGAAGTGAATAACACATTCTGAAACTCCTCATTCGGTTTATTCCTATCTTATGTATATTCTTTTAATTTGTAGATTGATGAATTAAAACGTTTTTAATTTTATGTTGTTGTTGTTTCAGCTAATAATGGAGGAAGGAGATGAAATATATGTTGTTATGGATCAAATTGGTGGTGACCATAACGCATTTTGAGTTTTTTAAAATGTCTTTATCGTTTATCTATCTTTATGTGTTGTTGTATTTCTTTATGTTTTAGTATTGTGGTTCAAGTTGTATGAGCTTATCTTAAGTTGATGTTGTTAAATTCGAGTTTAACTTCTATTAACTATATGTTGTCCATTTTTACTATATTTTATTAATATTTGGATTATTTATCACCATTATAAAGTATCCAAGACAAAAAAAAGTTACGATACCAACATATATATTACATTACAAAAGAAACACACACCATCATACTCATGATTTAATCCATGAAATCAATATCAAAGTCACATTTAAAATTGATTTCGGACACAAAAGAGTTTTAAAAACTTCATTGTCTGCATGCAACTTTTGACGTTGAAGGTTATCGATTTCTACTTCAAGATTGAAGTCGGGTTCGTTTTTAACTCTCTTTAAAAAATTTAACGCGGCATCTATCTTACCCGCATTTAGTTTAGCATCGTGTAGTTCTTCTTTGCATTTTGATTGATACTTCATGATTAGCATGACGACTTGGTATTTCATTTGGTTTGTCAACTTGGCTACTCTTATGGCTACGTCTTCTAGATCTTCACTTGGTGAATTTTTTGAACTCGGTGTGATTGGTGCAGTGGGTTCATTTGGTTCGTTTGGATTCATTTTCTTATATTTTAAGTGGAAGAAGGAGGAAGTTTGTTATAAAATATTTTCTTTGTGAAAAGGTGTTGTGTTTATTCGTTATTATATAAGAAGGTTATTTATTATGTTAAGTTTTCATTGAATGGTGATTGTTATTTCTCAAATCAATTATTTTATAAAACTATGAGATAAAAATTAATATATTTAATTAATAGTATAGTTATTTGGTTTGTTGGTAAATGTCTAATCTATTATTTACTATGGATGCATTAATTGTTTTTATACAATTTTTTGTTTATATTACTAAATAATTTGTATTATGAATTCCAAGTTGTTCGATAATTGTTTTTAGACATTTGTATTATTTGTCAAATGCGATTTTATCTTATTATGCTTACCATTTTCGTTTTACTTATGTGTACCTTATTTTTTTTTCATTTCTAAATAATCTGATCAATGTTATGTAATTTATTTTTTATATAAATGATTATATATGTTTATCTCTTTTAATTGTATGTGTTATATATTAATTCAAACCTAATTTGTATAAAAGGTTTGTTGTTAATATAATTTAATTACTAAATTAAAACATATGCTTTATCAATTACTATATATATTTAAAACAAATAATATATGTTAATATGATTTTTTATTATATAAATATTTACACATTTAATTAAAAAAATAAATTTTGTATTATATACAAACAATGATAATATTATACAAAGCACAACCAATATGTCCGGATACTATTCCTAATGGAAAGGTAATTTATATTACCTTTCATAGTTAAATCCCCATATTCGTGTTTTTAGTATATTCAAATAAACTAAATATATTGTATTTTTTAATAATTAATAATTTTGTTACCACTTATTTAATTTTATTATTTTTGAGAAAAATATATGAATTAGAATCTAACATTTTTCAATACTTTCCTCATGATTTATTTAGTCCTTATCCCATAAAGTATGTACGTCTTCATTTCACTATGACAATAAAAGATCATAAAATTCTAAGTTGTTGTTTGTATTTAGTTTCAATTTATTAAGTTTTTCAAAGTATATTAAATATACTATGTGTAGTATATATTTCAAAGTGAACCCTTAATGTAATTTTATATTTATGAACGTTCTATAATTAAAAAAGAAATATATCTTTTATATGATATTGAATATACTAATTTTGTATAAATGCTATTATTATTATTTTAACTGATGATTAAAATAATTTTTTCTGTTAGGATATCGAAACGACATTTTACAATTTTCAAGATATATTAATTTTCATGGAATTTGACCGGTGCATATGAAACGACACACCTATGGAAATTGTATTGATTCGAAATTGATTATCTAACATTATATATAGCATATAAGGTTCATTGTAAAAATCAGAAACCTAAAACTTGAACACCAAAAACTTTTCCAGAATTAAATTCGAAATAGTTTGTCTACAATGGACTCAAGGATGAAGTTTGATCAATACGAAGACATAGAAGAAGATCCTACGAAGATTGTTAATATGTCTAGATGGAGGAAGTACAGAAACATCATGAAGATGATGAAAATTCATATAGAAGTTTTGGAGGATCGACATGAAGTCGAGGTTAGGAAAACAAGAATAGATTCTATGATATCTATTTTGCAAAGGATTCAAGGAGATCCTAACTTCAATATCAAAACTGAATTGACTAATCTCCAAGAGCAAAAACTTGAAGTTGATAATGAATTCAGCCACACCAATCCGTATGAAATTAACTATAGAGAGTGTGGTATTGATTTTTTAAATTAATGTCTAATGTATGGAAGTTGGTAATATTTGTTTTTATTTAATATAGACGAGTTTTATTTCAAATGTTGAAGTTATTTTACTTTGGTATAAAATATATCGGATCGAGCATAATACCCAAAAAAAATAGATAAAAAAAATTTGGTTTAATTTAAGATCAACTAATTTTGTTAGTTTTCGGTGTTATATTGAACAATATATAATTTGGTTAAGAATATTAAGGTATGATAAGATTTTAAATCAAAAGTAAGTCTAAAAGGGATAATTTAATTTGGTTAAGAATATTAAGGAATTATAAGATTTTATTATTATATTTAATGTATATCGTTTTAGATCAAATCACAAGATATATGGAAATATAAAAAATTAACCATTTAGGGTTAATTTTGGGTCCACTTATGTGCGTTTTAAAATATTATATATATATATTTATACCATAAAATTTATGTGCACCTCTATATATATATATTTATACCATAAAATTATAACTTATACGATTTTTTTTTAAATAGAATAATCTATTTATAATTATGTTTTCTTTTAGATAATTTTAATAACCAAATATTTATTAAAGTTTATTATTTCATAATTAAAATATAATTCAATACTATTTCATAAATTACTAAAAAAGAAAATATATCTTTTTTATTATTCATTGTTGTAATTACTCGAATGTCTAAACCGATATTCAGTTCAAATGCTAAAGTCACATGCAATAGAAAGAAAAAAAACTAGTTTGCACCTAATGTTTATCATATTTGTTCACTTATAATATAGGTTGGGTATTTATAAAAATCTAATATATATATATATATATAAGTTTTGGTTTTTTATGATATATATGTATATATATAAGTTTTGATTTGTCCATAATAATAAAGGTAATTTAAATACCTTATATTGTTTCGTGAATTTTATACGGTTTATTAGATTTGTTTTAAAATTTGTTAGAAGTTAGAGTCTCTTAATTTCTTTTTAAACAAAAAATATATAAATTATAATCTAACTTTTTTTAATTTTTTCGTCATGAGTTGTTTTGGTTGTACTCGAGAAATTATGTCAATTATGTTTCAGTATATAACAATTGTAAGAGACATATAAGTATTTTTTTAATAAATTTATATGGAACTCACATAAATTAAATGGGTCTAGATCTGGTTTTCTATTTTCATAATTTAGTATAAAATATTAATGGGCTTAGTAATTTATATTGGGCCCGAATTATTTTTACAAAAAACTAAGTAGGACCATATGATATGATTTTCAATTTGTCACAATGTTAATAGGCCTGAATTTTTTATTATTAATAGTATAGAATTTATATATATATATATATATATATATATATATATAT
>OVBE01012403.1:0-13431 GCA_900406425.1 Iberis pinnata
CTTTAGAACTAGTAACTTGGACAATGATTTCACCTACTCTAGAAGCATATTTTGGTTATGAGATTTCCACATTCACACCTCTCTTCCTTACTATCCTTTGCAGTTTGCTTGCGGACAAGCACTTCACCTCTGCATAGTCCAGAATTTATCCCCCTTGCTGTCGATTCGCCTTCTCCATCACCTCCAGTATCCATTGTTCCAGACTTTGCTACTTCGGGTCCAATTGACATTCACTCAGAACATGATACAACTCATCTTATGGATCTCTACACAACATATGCTGAGATAGAGAGTGATAATTCAAGAGCTAAAAGAAAGTGCCAGTTTATTGAAAGAGTGTTGGAATTTGAACATTCTCAAAGACTTTACAGACAATCTTTTCGAGTTGGTGAATCATCTTTGCCATAAAACACAATTGACAGAGGCGCGGTGGGCCCAAATCCACCACTGGATCAATGAGTACAATCGTTTGGAACTGTCAGGGGTTAGGCAATGCACTGACAGTTCGACGCCTAAAAGAAATGCGGCGACGCTATTTCCCAGACATGCTATGCTTAATTGAAACCAAACAACAATACCAGCTTATACAAGATTTGGGTTTTACTTTGACTTATGATCATTGGTTTACAGTTCCGCCTCAAGGATTAAGTGGTGGATTGTGTATATATTGGAAATATTCTGTTTTTATTTCAGTTGTGTTTTTTAGTTCTAATATTATCGATTGTAAAGTGGTTATTAATGGAAGAACCTTTTTATGTTCGGTTGTGTATGGTTACCCTGAAACTTCTCAAAGGGCCTATCTATGGGAAATACTTCAATGGATATCTGTATCCCGTCACTCACCTTGGTTTGTGTTAGGCGATTTTAATGAGATCGTGAATAATGATGAGAAAAAGGAGGCAGATCAGGGCTGAAGCAAGCTTTAAAAATTTTCGGACGATGATCTCGGTCTGCGATTTTACAGACCTGAAATTCTCGGGTGATAAATTCTCGTGGGCTGGAAAACGGTATAATTTTTCAATCCGAGCTTGTCTGGATAGGATAATGGCTAATTCTGAATGGAACTCAATTTACCCAAACACTTTGACCACTTTCCTCCCTTTTGAAGGGTCTGACCATCGACTATTACTTACTGTATTTGAACCAGTTGCTGCTCCTCGTGGATTTCACTTCCGTTATGATGGAAGGCTCTATGCAAATGAAAGATTTCGTAATGAATTAATACGACAATGGAATTTGACTCCTTCTATTATGCTTGATTTATCAAGGACTTTAGCGGTACCTCGTACCACTATACGTAATTGGAAACGTACGTATGAGACAAATTCATTTGTGCTTATTCGCAAGCTTAAATATCAGCTTAATGAAGCAATCTCATCAGGACAACCTACTGATTATATCCATTCTGTCCAATCTCAACTACAACACGCTTATATTTCTGAGGAAAATTACTGGAAGATTAATAGCAGGAATCAATGGTTGCGTTGTGGTGATCGCAATACCCACTTATTTTATGCATCTACAAAGAATATAAGTGCTCGTAATCGGCTAAATACGATTAAAGATGAATATGGAGTACAGGTTTTTGGTGATGACCAGACTGGAGCAGTAGCTCAACATCATTTTTAATCGCTTTTTACCCCTGAAGTTAGTATGGATCGGGATTATGATGCAGTGTTTCATAATTTCCCAGTTCGGGTTACATCTTCAATGAATGAGTTCTTGGAGATTCGATCAGCAGTCTTCGCCATTGGGGAATCCAAATACCACGGACCTGATGGTTTCAATGCTCAATTCTATCAAGAGTTTTGAGAATAAATAAAATCACAGATTATTACAGAGGTCACTGATTTTTTTCGGACTAGTTTTTTACATTCAGGTATTAATCATACCAATATCTGTCTAATCCCGAAGAAATCAAATCCTGAGGATTCATCTGACTTTCGGCCGATCTCTCTCTGTAATGTGAGATATAAGATTATCTCTACAATATTGGTTAATCGATTAAAGCAGATTATCCCTTTTGGTTATTAGTGAAAACCAAACTGCTTTTGTTCCTGTTCGTCATATCATTGATAACGTCATTGTGGCGCAAGAGATGCTCCATTCTTTGTTTTGCAGAAAGAGATGGGCTAAATCATATTTATCGGTTAAAACGGATATAACAAAAGCTTATGATCAGTTAGATTGGGATTTCATCAGAGAAACTATGGCCAGAATGGGTTTTGCTTCACAATGGATTGAATGGATTCTCTCTTGTATGAGACTTTCTCTTATTCGGTTCTTATAAATGGTCATCCACACGGTCATATTACATCATCCCGTATAAATGGTCATCCATACGGTCCATTGTCACCGTATTTATTTATTTATTATGTGTGCAGAGGTTCTTTCTCATTTAATGAAGTGTGGTGAAGATGCCAACTCAATTAAAGGAATGAAGATTAGTGTTTCAGGTCCATCGGTCTCCCATTTGTTGTTCGCTGATGATGCATTATTCTTTTTTCATGCACATCCGAGATCATGCTCTGCACTTAAATGAATCTTTTCTAAACTTGAAAGAATATCTGGCCAGGCGATTAATTGACATAAATCTTCTCTCAACTTTGGTGCTAAGATTCAAAAATCTGTTAAAACAAGACTTCATCAAATTTTACAGATATTTAATGTTGGTGGATCGGGAACATACTTAGGTCTTCTTGAATTCTTTGGCCGAGCAAGAAAACAACTTTTTGAGTATATACTGGATCGATTTCGAGCTCGCACAATTGGATGGTCTCTGAAGTTCTTATCATTGGCTGGCAAAGAAATTTTAATTAAAACAGTAGCCTTAGCATTGCCAGTGTACTCAATACAATGCTTCAAATTTCCAAAGGGTGTATGTGATCAACTTGAACGGCTTATTTCTCAATTCTGGTGGAGTAAGATCCAAAATCATCGTTTAATACATTAGTTTACATGGAAAAGAATGTGTGTGCCAAAGAGAGAAGACAGGATTGGTTTTCGGGATCTGCAACAGTTTAATCTAGCGTTATTGGGAAAACAAGTATGGAGACTGCTCCATTCTCCTACTTCTTTAGTGGGACGTGTGTTAAAAGGCATATATTATTCAGATAAGGGTATACTTCATCCAAATTCAGGTTCTAAACCATCTTATGTTTGGATAACTCAACTTGCTGGAAAAGAGTTATTGTTACAGGGCCTGCGGGTTTCAATTGGTTCTGGTATTACTACATAAATCTGGTCTGAATCTTGGCTTTCCACACATCCACCTCATCCACCCCTGCCTGTTTATGGACCTCTGCAGAATGTGACAAAAGTTAAAGATATGATGAATGATACAAATCAGCGTTGGAATCATGAGTTAATTGAAGCTAATGTTCGTGTTGAAGATAGAGCTCTAATAATTGGATGGAATTATACATCAAATAGGTTGTATACTGTTAAATCTGCATATTGGCTAGGAACTCATCTACCCCATTATGACAGTGGTTTTCCAATTCCAGGAGATCAATCCCTCAAATCCAAAATCAGGAAATTACAGTTACTGGGAAAATATAAACATTTTCTCTAGCGTTTGATATCTTCTTCTTTACCTATTGGTTTTATATTGCAGTACATGCATATCTATGATGATGTTCAATGTCGTCGTTGTTGCTCACTACCTGAAGATTCGATGCATTTGTTTGTTCACTGCCCTTTTGCAAAGGCGATTTGGAGATGTTTGGCTGTTGACTTGGATTCTCAGCTTGGATCAATTGAATCTATTGAGTTATTAATTATATTGTTCATTAATGAAGCCAACTCTGCTAATGCTACAACACATCATCATCTTCTTCCTTTTTTGTTTTGTGGAGGATTTGGAAATCAAGAAATCTTTTGTATTATCAATCAAGATCTTCATTTTGGTCAACTGTGGCATGAAAAGCTTTTCAAGATTCGATGGAGTGGTTTCAAGCAAATCTAGTTTCTGTTTTCCACAACCTCCGCCTATACCAGTTTTAAGATCCAATGATAAAAGATGGCGTAAACCAGATCTGGAGTTTGTTAAATGTAATTTTGATGGTAGTATGACTTTTTTGGCTGTATCAAAAGGAGCTTGGATTATAAGAGATTGTATGAGTTATTTTAAAGAAGCTGATGTTGCTCAAAGACAAGACTGCACTACATCTTTAGAGTGTGAATGTCAAGCACTTTAAATGGCTTTACATCATTGTTGGATAAGGAGATACTCAAAAGTGGAGTTTGAAGGAGATAATAGAATGTTGATCTGGTTAGTTAATGGTGAAGCTATAGATTTTCATCATCGCAATTGGATTAGGGACATACAAGAGTGGAAGAAGAAATTTATAGAAGCCAGATTTACTTGGGTTCCAAGATCACTTAATCAAGTGGCAAACCGTTTGGTTCACTATCATTTACCTCCTTACTTGTTTTTTTAAAGTTATACTTATGTACCTACTGGTTTGGAGTCTCTGTTATTTGTGGATTATGATCCTAATCATTAATAAAGCTAATTTTTAGAAACAAACCAAGGAGTTTATGTATGATTGTATCAACATATTAATAACATATAAATATTATTTTGTATTTTTTAAAAGATGTTATTTTCATATTTTTATCATGTTGAACAATATAGATAATTTTTTTAGATAATATACTATTTTCATCTCTTAAATGCTATTTAAAATTCTAATTTATAATTAACTCACATTTAAACTCATGCAGCTTTTATATCTAGATTAAAAATAGTAATTTGTACTAAATGATTAGAAAACCTTCACAATCTTCTACTAAAATAACTATCTTTACTTAAAAATTTGTAACTCTCTAAAGTTATTAATTTTCTATTTTATTTTATAATTAACATTCTCTCTTTCTTCTCTAATATATCTCAAAATTTATAAATTCAATTTGTTTGTTTATGCTATTTCATCGACTGAAGCATCAATTAAACACATTCATGGTTTTCATTCTGAATGTGTATTTATAAAGTAAATTGTATAGTTTATAATATTTTCATTTTGTACTGTTTTTATATTCTTTCATGGAACAAAAAATTAATTAAAATATATCTATGGTAGTATTATTTTAAGTTTTAATTTTAGAGGTACATGATATATATAATTCTTTTTTAATATTTTAAAATTTTGATTTCCATGATTATTTTGATTGTTGCGACTTTTTTACGTGTTTATTATTGGATCTTCAAAATTTATTAATTCTAATTGTCCATAACAAACATATCTAATTGAAAAATCTCACATGTTTGATATTCACTTATATATTTATATTTATGTACTTTCCTATATATATATATCTTGAAGTTTATTATCAAAAGCTTTGAATGATATTCCTATGGTTTAAATGAGTTCCTCATTAACAAAAACTATTAGATTTTTGTTACTAAAACTATTGGTGAAAACGCGTTTTTTCCTTAAAAGGATAAGATATTATTATTATCTCTCAAGTAAATTTTTCACCTCGGATGAAAAAACACTTATAAAAGAAGTCTTTTGATTATAAATGTCCAAATTTTAAAGAACTATATACATACATATATCTATCTATTTATGCTTGTATGTATTGTTGTATCTTAATATTAACATGTACAAAATATTATTTATATATAGGACCGCAAGCTTTACAAATAATTTAGGGCTGTAAGAAAAAGACTAAATTTAATGTTGGAAAGACTTGTACGTTACCTATATACAAGGACAATGAAACACCTAACCATCAGACTAAAGTAAACGTTCTGCAATTAGGGGTCAAAAGTTTATTTAATAGTACAAGGGCCACAAGCCCAAATTGACATAACAAACAGATCTAGTTAAAAACTTTTATATTCTTAATATGATGAATTAATTGTGTTAGAAATATACTATTTTTGCAGTTTTATTGTGATAAAAAATAAGGTATCTTTTTTCAAGCTGAATAACATTATCTTCATACAGTAATTAATAACTTAACAATGTTACATAATTTTATTTCATTATTTTCAGTCAAAATATCAGTTTGTTTATGCACAAGAAAAATTATGTAACAAATTACACATAAAGTTACTATAAACCTAACAACAAACTTTTATATTTACTTATTTTAAATGTATTTATTCTTTATAAAAGATTAAATAATTTACAAAATAATAAATCGTGGGTTACGCGAGAAAACACCTAATTTTCTTTATGTTATACTTTGACCGTTATATTTGGTAAGCAATTTCATATCCCTTTGTTTTCATGATCCATTACTATAGCATGCCACAAGATAGTCAGATTCCAGTTGACCCATTTCAATATCATACATGAGCTGTTCACTCGAAAGAAGATATTAGAGAGGAATTCTTTGTATTATATGAGAAAAACAATTATATACAACTAATGAATTCAATAATATTTAATTATAAAGAAAAAATTAGAAGTTATAGTTTATGGATAGTGAGAATGAGTTCCAAACAAAATATATTCACATCTAGTGATCGTCATTGTTAATTTTCTTATATTCTTATTTTGACATTCATAACACTAATCATTGGAGAACATTGCCACTTATGTCAAAAAATTTTAAGTCTTTGTTTTCTCGCTAAAAATCTTTGTAGGGAAAATTTAGAAAGAAATCATAGTTAGATACATGGGTGTTCAATACGGTAAAACTGAACCGAATCGAACCAAATAATGTGTTATGGTATGGTAAACATTTTAGTTTTGTATTTTCAAAAGTTACTTATGTATTAGATTTCTATTTACTTATGAAAGTTTTATTCTTGAGATTTTTTATATGATATATATTCGCGCTTCCAACACATCCATTTTTAAAATTTTTAAAAATTTGTTTTCGCAATTCCAAATACTCTCGCTTCCACACTATCATTTCCGATTCCATGCTGCTTAGATGTGCACCCACTCTTTCTATTTTATGTAAGCAAATTTAATATGCACTTTAACTCACGCACACACAAAACTAAAGTTTAGTCATCGAGCAACTGTCATTGCTCATTTATGCATAAAAGGAACATTCATTACATCACCTTCATGCATCTTTTGTGTTGAACACAAAAAAATGCATGATGATGCATAAGAATATATATTATCATGAGTTTACAGATATGAAATAAGGAAGGTTAGACGCAGTGGCTTAGTATTATTCTTAATTTTAATTAATAATCAATATTATTTTCCTCAATCGATGTCGCATGTATTACGACTAGCTAATTGTTGTGACTCGGCACTGGTGTTTTTGTTGTTCATTTTGATTATCGCTAAAATATGTTGTTGTAATCTATCGCTTTTATGTTCGTTTGGTTGTCCCGCGATTTATTTTTTAATTCAAAAATATGATTTTAATTCAAAAATATAACATTAGGTTCTTAGGATTATTTAATAGGGCTAATTATATATATATATATATGTTTAATAATATTAAGTGAATATAAAAGTTTGTATAATTAGTTTTTTTTGTTTTAATATGCATCACATATCTCTATTCTAACATTTCTCTCTCTCACTTTTTCCATATGTTCTCTTCTTTCTCTTTCTCCCTCATTTTTTTTCTTTTCTAAATTCCATTCTTATTCAGTTTTTTGGCAAATAAAAGCATGTAAAAAAATAATATAATCACAAAAGTTACATAAGAAAACATAATTTTTTATGAATCTAACATGACTAAAATGATTTAAAACAAACTTCTATTTTTTAAATAGTGAATTTGTTTAATGAAATATAAACCAAGGAATAGTCAGACTACTGAAAATAATAGTCGGATTATTGAAAATAATATAAACCCAAAACCAAAAAATATGAACCTAAAACCCCAAATTATAAACCCGAAACCCAAAAATATAAACCCAAAATCCCAATATATAAACCCAAAACCCAAAAATATAAACCTAAAACCCAAAAATATAAACCTAAAACCAAAAATATAAATCCTAAACCCAAAATATGAACCAAAAACCCAAAACCCTAAATATAAACCTAAAACCCCAAAATATAAATCCAAAAGCCAAAATATAAACCCTAAGTCTAAAATATAAACTCTAACCCCAAATATAAACTCTAACCCCAAAATATAAACCTTACCCCAAAATATAAATTTCAATAGTCCATATATCTAGTATATTAAGGAAAGGGGGTGAAAAAAAAGAAGTGAGAGAAAGAGAAAATGAGAGAGGAAAGTAAAGAGAGAGAGAGTAAAACTAGATTTTTTAAAAAATTATGAGTGGAGAGAGAAAGAGTAGCTAGCCTTAGAAGTCATTGACTTAATTTTATACTATTTTATGTACATATAATCATATTTACCCTATTTAATATACTATCACATATATAAGAATACCAATATTTTTATTTTACTTGTTTGATTCTATATTTTCTTAGTTTTTGTCACAAATCTAATATATTTTATATTTTTATGGTTCAATAACTTTTATTAACTTCTAACTGATTATACATATCCTTTGCTAAAAATTATATAAAAATAATACAAAATTTTAGATAAAATTTTAGTAGTTTAAAACAGTAAAGCATTGTCTAGCAAAAAATAAAAATAAAAATAAATAACAAAATGTCATAAAAATATTAAAATACCATAGTAAAATTTTTTAATAAAGTATTCAGTGTTTTGTACCAAGCTCATTTGTAATGATATCACGAAAGTCTTTCATGGCTTTATCACCAGTTGGTTCATATAGAATATGTCCATAATTTTCACTACTACCAGCACCATCTTCATTGTCTTCTTCATCACCATGAGCATCATATTTTTTGGTCCCTTGCCAATATACAAAATCATTATCCTTTCTATGAAAATCACATATAAAGTTGTATAAATCCATTATCGCGGTCACAATCTTTATCCATTTAGTCAAATTATACTTTGGATGCTTACAATATAAAATCATCTACTTTTCTTTACATACTCCAAATACCCGCTCAATCACTGATTGTAAACCTTATATTTCTGATTAAACAACTCATGCGTGTTTGTCAGTGGTCCTCCTCTAATAAACTAAACAAGATGGTAACGAATCCTACATTAAGGATCAATATATTATGTCCTAGTGAGATATCTAAAATTCACCATATAATAATGTTTTCCATTTGATGGATGTGGAAAGGAAGCTTCATTCATCACACAATAAATCAAAACTTTCATATCGTATGCTCTACACAGAAAACCTATGCATATCGAAATTGTATATCGAAATTGTATATATGAATTTCATATCGAAATTGTATATAGTCACTACATTTATCGTTGTTTGCATTTTTCTACCTTTATATTCTTCAGCGATTAGACTAGGATGATAAACTGGGACATGGGTTCCATTAAGTGCTCCTATAAAATCTTTGAAATATGGCGAATATCGATCATCATTACTTAAATATGAGCTTACCCTTGTAAATTCACTTCTCCGGGTTTTAATGTATCTGCTGTAAAATTGAGGATCACATTTAAAACTTCATCAACTTTTCTTTTGACTACATACAATGATCTTTGATATCTTTTAACAATATTCCGCATTGTTTTATCTTGACCAACTACCTCAAGAAACATTTAACTCCCTCTTCGGCATACACATTTTGAGTATATCCCAAACCATATTTTGTTGTTAGCATCATACATAAATGTTCGAATTTTCTTTAGTTCATCTGTAAAATACCATAGCATTGATCCATACATTAGCTGTTGAACATGATGCTAACCCGCACCTCCATTCGTTATATGGATATTTAACTCATTATTAAGCATATCTGGGAAGTCCCAACACAAACACTAGAATCATCATCATCCTCATCCTCCAATATTCATCTAATCATCTATATAACCATACTAAAAAGTTAAAGTATATTAGATTTTATTTTTATAATAATGAATTATCACAAAAATATTAGTTAGTCATAAACCCAAAAATAAATTTCATAATCCAATAGTAAAAATAATCATAGTTTCATAATCTAAAAGACATAAGCTAGCATATCATAAATTAACAGGTAGTTATAAACCAAAAAATCCCAAGACATAAATTAGTAGATAGTTATAAGATGATTAACTGGTGCACTATGAAAACATGATCACTTCCTCACACCAGGTAGTTCATTAAGAACATCTAATGCACGCATTATACTAAACATATCATCATGATCATGGCGATTCAACTCCACTAGCTTTTTCTTACGCTCAATATGTTCAATGATGTAACATTACCACAAATCTCTTCAGATCTTGAAAGTCAAGAAACATCTCAACAACATTAGAGTGTGTCATCTACAAGACTTATAAAATGACACATTATTATCAGAGGGGAAGCTTACGTGGTTGTACTCTTTTTATCTAACTAGGAGTGTTCAATTTGGATATCGGTCCGGTTTAGGTTCGATTTTTTCAATTTTTTTCTGGTTCATAATAAATAGCTACCATATTTGAACCATATCTACTTTTGTTTGGTTTAGTTCGGTTTTTGGTTGATTCAGTTTTAACTAAAAATATAGGTTATTTTTTTATATATACATTGAAATTTTTAATAAACATGTGGATATTAATTGATTGGTAAATCATTTGTTACTTATTTTTATATAAAATATGATAAATACATTAGTCACTAAGTTTTTTAAAAACAAGAATTATAATTGTTCCATAACAGACGACAAAATTTTTAAAAATAATACATCAAATCAAATCTTATAATGATAGCGAAAAACACTGAAATTATGGAATTTCCTTATATTGATGTTAATTATCATTAGCTATTGAATTCTCATAATGCACATAAAACTCTGTCCATTTAAATTAAAATATTATCAATAGTTTTGATTTTTAAAAATTTATTTACTATATAACAAACTAGTGCATAAATATTTGGATTACTAAAAAAAATTTCCTTATAGTAGGCACTGATTTTTTTTTTCTTATAGTCGACATTAATTTTTTTTAGTAACTGGTAAATCTATGTAGATTATATAATTATATAATATATATTATATTATTTAAATAAAAAATAATTTTATATGTTTTTTTTTTTTTCGGTACCTTATCCATATCCATGGTTTTAATAAATTATATCCAAACGGTTTATATATTTTATCCAAAAAATATATATCATAAATCTATAAATATTGTATTCACCAGTATTATTTTACTTGTGTAAGAATAAATAAAATTATCTAAAATATATTTTCAATAAAAAATAAAGTGTTGCAAAATATATCAACCAATTAATGATCAAATTAGAATTACTTTGACTGTGGCCTTCTAAATTATTAAAAAGAGAAAACTATGAATTTAAGAGATAAATTATTCTAATTCTTATGTTTTAAATTTGATTTTTGTATATATGGTAAAACTATATTTGAAATATATAAAAATTCTTGATATATATTTATTTCGATCCATAATTGGAATCGCAACAATTATAACGCTTCTAATTTTATAATTGACGCTTTTAAAGCGCTTTCAAATTGACTATATTTGGAATCACGCTTCCATAGCGCTTCCAGAAGCTTCTGTTTTCGATTATAATTCTGAAGCAAGAGGCGGTTCTCCAACAAAGCTTCCGTGCTATATAGGTGCAAATCTTAGCCGAAAAATTGATTTGGTAACGAAAGATGGCGTCAACTCTCATATAATTTCAGCTGTCTTTTTTTTGTTGAGTGATAAACTATTTACGTTTTTTCTTTCACCGATAAAATTTCTACTTTTATAAAAATTTGACACACTAGACACATATCACTACAAGTTACATAATCCGGATTCTGGAACAATTCTGTGTAACATCATCACTACAAGAAAACACAGGCGTTCTGACTATAAATCCCGTTAGAAAACTGTCAAAACGAAGCATTCTAACAAGAAACTGACGGAGACCATCCGTCCATTGTAAATGGTCGGTAACGATAATCCATCTGTAATGTTATCAGTATTAGTAAATGAAGACTGACGGTCATTTACTGGCGGACATACTTACGAATTTAACCCGTCAGAAAATAGTTGGTCAGTTATCCGTCAGCATTCCGTCATTATTATCGACGAAATTACTAAGAGAATTTTATGAATACCAGTCAGTATTAGTGACATAATACTGACATAATCTAATTTGTATGCGTTACTAGTACCGATGAAATACTTATTAATAAAAAAATATAAAAATATATTAATTGGTTATTTTGTTATTTTATATTATTAATGTTTAAATAAAATTAAAATATTAATAAATTGAAAATTGAAAATATTTGTAAAATAAAAATTTTAAAAATTCAAAAAATATGAAAAAGTTATTAAACTACAACGACTATTGTCTGAAATGGTCTCTCATATGGGCAATAAACGCGTCCATCCTAACTTGCATCCGAGCTTCCAGGTCAGCCTTCAGCTTTTCTTGATGAGCCAAGATTTGAACATCACACTCCGCTTGTGCAGGCGCCATAGCGTTCATCTTCTTCTGCATGTCCGCCAACGTCTCATCCTTCCTCCTCAGCTACTCCTATTTGATAAGATCCCTTGCAGCTCGGGATCCTGATCTTGGAAACCAATAGCCGACTGATAGGTTAAGAACAGCTCAATGTAGCACAACAAAGGGTATCGAATCCACAGAGACCAGAATAGTACAAGTTTAGTTTCAGTTTCAAATCTAGCTAAAGAGAGAATAATTAAGTGGTTGTGAATCAAAACGGTAAATTGAGAACGGTTTAAACTTATAATATAAAAATGCTAGATATTAGGGAAATCCGTAGGTATTCAGGTTTAAAGTCAAGTTAACATGCAAGATTTGGAATGAAAATAGTTCTCAACATGAAAAACGAATAAATAATAATCTTCTCTCGGAGTATTAAACTCTATGCTCGAATTTCCAGAGACAAACTCTCGCCGTCTTTAAAGCAATTCGATCATGCATTGCAATCAGATTCAATTGTTCATAAGCATTAAAAACAATACTCTCGCAAGTAAAAACACTTAATCATCTAAATTAGGTCAGGTTTCTAAATCAAATCTCTTTGTATTTATGAATCTATAATCATGAACTAGGTTATCAATCTAATTCAAGCATTGAGAACAAATTTAGACTAANATTCAATCCTACAAAATTAAACCTAACATTCAAACCTGGTTTCCCTAGGAAACCCTAAAACCTAACTAGTGAACTACTCAGACATTGCAAAGCATAAACAATAAAAAATCAGAGAAGAACACATCAATAAAATAAGTATAAATATAAAATAGGGTTCATAAATCTTCTCCACAAAGGTTCATGATTCTTCTCCCAGTAATTCTCTCAAAGATAAAATAAAGCTTAAGAAATAATAAACCTAAGCCATAAGGCTTTTATAGTTTAAAAGAAATAAAATAAAAATGGGAAATCTTGATAATCTTGAGAACACGTGTGCAAAAATATGGAAAATCTCCAAATTTCTCGCAGGAGGCTGGATTGGTCGGTCT
>OVBE01012404.1:0-13430 GCA_900406425.1 Iberis pinnata
ACCATCCAGCTTTTTAATTAATGTTTTTACTGTTCATAACCCAGCTCACTACTCCTTTAGCGCCGAAACTTTCGAGGGGCATATCGGTCTTTTTTTACATACCACAATACCATGAGAATATGGTATTTTTAATGTTTTTGAGATTTATGGTATTTTCCATAAAGCTTCTACCAATTATGGTATTTCCAACAAANATTTAAACGTTGAACATGAAAGAGCAAGGAAATTGGAAAATAAGAAAGTAAATCTTGCCAGTAAGATGAAAGCGAGGAGGTTGGTAAGGCCCTGGAGGCTAAAGGCGATTGTATTAGCAATTGCGTGGAGGAGAGGCTTATTATCCATACCAAAATATAGCCTAAGGATTTAACTTGTGAAACTGCTAAGAGAAGAGCTTCAATCTCGGGCACAATGGGGGATGGGTGAGGGGGTAAGGATGAGAAACTGATGCATATCAGTGAGTTCGATGCTCTGTATAAAGAGTCCAGGCAATGCCACAATGTGATGTTGTAGTTGTCCAGGAACCATCAACGAGACAATAGAATGAAGGAGAATGATTGGGGGTTTGGTGGATAAGGTATAGATAGAGTGGTGTGTGTTGTTGAATAAACGATTGTTGCGCTTAGTAAAAGTTAGGTGGAGTGGTTGTGGATGTGGTGAAAGCGTTTTCCCACATTTGGGTGTCTTCAATGGCTTGATTGATGAGGGATGGTATTGGCCATTGACGTTTGTTAAAGCAAAGATCATTTCTCGCTTTCTAAATTCTCCAAGAGATGGCACTCATCAAGGGGATACTATCCAGATTTAAGGATATGAGATGAGTAAGTGAGGTTGAAATGTTTGGTTGGGCTGTTTGAGTAGCTAACAAATATGTTCTTAGTGGTGCAAATTCTCAAACACTCGACAGTCAAATAGTAGATGGTGAGTGGACTCATTATGATCACCACATAGTAAGCAGGTAGGCGTGATAGGTAAGCCTCGGATAGTGAGGTTAAGTAGTGTGAGCAAACCGTTGTGAATGGCTCTCCACCAGAAGTGTTTAATTTTTGGAGGGATGGGCCACGTCCAAAGAGATTTGAAAGGAAAGACATGCGTGGGAGTTTGCAGAGGTGGCGTTTGTATAAAGTGGTAACCTAAGCAAACAAATTAATGGCCAGCCTGCGTGAATGGCCATGATATAGTGTCTGAAACTTTGGTCATTGAGGGGCGGATGGACAAAATCCTTAGATGATCAGATGGGTGGATGAATGTCCTTAGTTTATCAATGTCCCAAGATGAACTGTCTAGGGAAAGGAACAAATCAACTGTGGTGGATAGTGGTAAAGAGGTGATGGTTAGGAGTCGACGTATACATACGGTGGTATGCTGAATTGGAGTTAACCAGGGGTCCTGAAATGCATAGGTAAATTTTCCATTGCCTAGTACGTAGTGGAAACCAGCTTTGATATGTTGAAAACTGCATAAAATATGTTTCCAAACATAGCTAGCGGTAGTAGGCAAAGTAGTTGTTAGGAGATTAGTGGTGCGGAAGTATTTGTGATGAATAACTTGGTTAAGAAGGGAATGAGGTGTGGAAGTTAGAATCCACAATGTAATTTTAGATATATTCTTTATGAGGAGTTCGTTAATTTTCATTTTAATAAGGAAAGAAAACAACTCAAATTTGTTTAGAATAAGATTTATATTGATCAATAATATTGCTTTTAGCTCGAGCTTACAAAATAAAGATGTTCCCAATAATAAAATTTCCCGGAAAAGAAGAATATCCTTCCTCTCTCTCCAAATTCTTCTATGTATACTCCTAAGTTCGGTTGGGGGTGCCGGACACTTCGGGCTTTTGTTCCGATATTCTCATTGCGTCTACACCTCCTCGTCCCCATGATCTTGGTGTATCATGTGAGTTTCAGAATGATTGAGACTCGGTCTCTTCTTGCGTATTTTTATTTGAACCTATTGCGACTTATTGAGTTGTCTTCTGCATATACTCCATCTTTGTGTCCATCTATCATTAATACTATGAGGAATCCAAAACCATACTGGTGAGGCTCGCAAGAGTAAGAACATCAAAAGTGCATCTAGCTCAGGGGATCCAGGGGCAACGCATGTAGTTCATATGCCTCGGGACTACATTCCGACGGATGCGGACATGATTGAGGTTGCTGACTCATATCGTGGCGATGATCGCCAAGAGAAGGCTATGAGCTCTGGGAAGAATGCTCCTCGACCTCCTCCAATTCGATGGGGCTCATGATTTTGGTGGATTCTCCCTCAGCTTTACATTACCGCGTCAATCTTCCTTTATCGAAGATGGAGACCTCTCCCCTGATCGGGGATCCCAAAGTATACGACCACCTATTACTCTCTGTCCAGAGGGAATATGCTGAATGGTCATGCTCTCATACTGAGATACGCATTTATCCTAATCGTTAGTCTGTTACATTGGTTGGGTAGTTGAGAAGGTAATCCTTGTTTTTGCAGACCGCAGCTCTAGCGAATCGCCTAGTGGGGGTTTTGGACGACGAGCTCCAGAGCGAGAAAAAACATTCAAGTATGGAGCTGGTTGTCGACACTGTAACTAGTGCTGAAAAGGCCATTGCTGAGCTCAAAGCTATTGTGGGTAGGGTGGAGGTGCTGACTGAGGAGAACAACATGCTAAGGGCTGAGGTCGTCGAGCTTGAGGGTCTAAGGAAGAGGCATGCTAAGAGGATGAAAGAGGATGCACAAGACCATGAAAAGGTTAAGAAAAGGTTGGAAAAAGAAGTGTTGAGTCTTGGTGCGTAGTTGGATCCAATCCTTGCGAAGATGGAGAAAAAGGTAGTGGAAAAGGTGAAGGATAAGGAGAATGTTTTGAACGATAGCTTTGCGAGGAGTATAGAATGGGTTAAAGAGAAGGTTGTAAACGAAAGAATGAATCAGGTTAAGCTTTTAAGGGAAACTTAGAACTAATTGACAACGTGCTCCGGGGGAGGCTACGCTGGAATATGAGAAGGTCGATCTGGAGGCAGACCATGTGGTCTTTGTCGAAGAACTAAGGCAACTCAAGTTCAAAGATCTGAACGTCAAGAAAGACTAGGTCGCGTCTCCAACTGCGTCTGATCTGAGCGACCAACCTGGTGAATCCCCTAAGCTAAGTCATGTCAAGGTATTTGATCCTCATAGTACTGAGTTTCCAATTCTTGATACATTTGAGGAGGTTGCTTCCGAGGTTGAAAAGGATGAAGTTCTAGCTAGTGAGGCCATGCACGATGCTCCGGCCGAGGAGATCGATATAAACTCAGGGCAGTACTGGATAAATCTATGGAGGTTGCGGTTCGCATTGGGGAGGCTGCAACCAATACAAAAAAATAAGCCCCCAAGGATGGTGGAGGCAATCAAGATGCCATGGAGTGATTGTCTATGGCTTGATTTTCCCTTGCCCTTTTAATTCCCTTTTATGCTTCCTTGATTCTGAACATGGTTTCCTGGGGAGGCTTTTACACAATCATTTTAGTTTCTTTCGAACTCAACCGCCAGATGAGGTTTTTACCCAAAACTTGTGTCTACTTAATCGCGAAAAATTGAATTAATATCTTTTGCTCATATGGTTTGTTTTCCATTTAACTTAGTTAGGTTAAAATGATCCTTTGTGTTTGCTTGCTGTTTGTATCAAGTTGATTTCAAGACCTTTAAAGGTGTTATTTTGCTCAAGTGATATCTTAGATGTGTACTTAGCATTTATTGGAGTTTTTGACATCAAGCTTATCATCGTAAAGTGGAATATCTATTCGAGATGTCGAATGTTAAAACAATGATGAATGTTGCGATCACTAAAAATGTTTGTCATTCATTTTTAAAATGCATTATTCCGAGACGGGACTTGAATTTAGCTCTTACACATTGATGAGGGTTGTTCAGGCTAATATCCATTGGGGGTGTGCGATGTATTGTATGACTGGCTAGGTTATACAATATGATATGCGTGAATAGCTACTTTTGTGTTAGGTATTAGGTTACGGAAAAAGAAAATTAACTAAGGATTTGGATATTTTATTTGAGTATTGGTAGAAATATAGACGGAAGGGAATAAAGATATTATACTTAGCTGGTGAGTATGTCGGTAGCCCCCAAGTGTTTAGTTGCGAGGTAATGGTATGTGATGGTGATCTGTTATTTTGCACCTTAGTTGGTTGGTGTGTGAGAATCCTCAAGGTGTTATGTTGCACATATAGTCGAATGTGTTGAAATTGATCGTATGTAGGTCGGTTGGTAAGATTGGATCCTTGGCGGCTGATATCACTATATTTTTATGTCTTTTAATGAGTATTTATACTTGCTATTTGACATCATTCGAGTGTTTTCCATGTGTTTTGGTGTATTTTCAGGATTTTAGGTGTTTGGGACGTTCTGGAGTAAAAAGGATGGTTTTCAGAAGATTTCAGGTGAAAAATGACAAAACAAAGATGGTCGGATCGATCTAAACTGAAGAATGATCAACCATAGAAATACATATGAAGAGATCGATCGATCTGCACCAAAATCGATCAATCCAATTGCTCCTGGAAACTTACGTAATTTCAGATCGATCGGTCCTCTCTTGGATCAATCGATCCTGAAGGAAACAGAACGTCAGATCGATCGATCCTATCATGGATCAATCGATCCATGTACTCGAGCAAGATTGAAGATAACCAAAAAGACGCATTCATCCTCAAGACTTATTATTGGCTTTTCCTTATTGGGTTTTATTTTCTTTTTATTTGGAGACTATAAAAGTTTTAAGCTTAGGTTATTTTTAAAACACACATAGACACTTCATTATTATATTTTTAGAGCTTTCTCATAGAGAAGAGATCTCAGCATTGTACTTGGAGAAGATTTATAAACTATGTTCTATTTTAATTTTTTTGGTTTTTGAATATGTTTTTCTCAATGATGATTGCTGATTTCTTAGCCATGTTTAAGTAGTCGCTTTGTTAGGTTTTAGGGGCTTCCCAGGGAAAGCAGGATTTGATAGTTCGAGTTTAACAAAAAGGATAGAAATTGTTAGGTTCTTAGTCTAGATTTATTATTGAAGTCTGTATTAGCCTCATCACCTAGTTCATGATAATAGATTAATAAACACAAAGGGATTTGGTTTTAGATCTGACCTAATCTAGATGAATAAGTGTCTCTGCTTGCGGGAGTCTTGTCTTAGATGTTAATGAATATATCGAATCTGGAATTAATGCATGTTTGATTTATCTAAAACATGGGGATCTAATACTTCGGGAGAAGATTAGTCTTTAATTGTCTTTAGTAATTCAATCATAGGGATATAATACTTCGGGAGAAGACTAATCTTTAATTGTCTTTTGAGTTGGGAACTATTTTCATTATTAAATCTTGTATGTTAACCTGAGCTTCAAACCTGAATACATGTGGAATTCCCTAACACCTAGCGTTTAATTTTATTAATTTACATCCAAGTCTTAATTACTGTTTTTATTTGCAATCATTCGAAACAACCATTCATTTATTCGTCTTAGCTATAATCAATTTTAGAACTTAAAGTCGCACTATCTGGTCCTTGTGAAATTCGACCCTGATTTATGCTATTGAGACATGTTCTTTGCAGTGTAGATTTAGAATTAATATCATGAGCCTATCATATTTTTGGCGCCGTTTCCGGGGACCAATTGTGCCTTTTAATTTTTACTTAGAGTCTAGTTTACGATTTTATTTTTCAGCACTATTCGCGTCTCTCTTTTCTTGAATTAGTTTTTACAAGTGCATGATCCTGCGATCTAATAGGTCTAAGGAATTGCTCAGCCCCAGTAATAAATAACTCTTGAATCTAGAGCACTCAAACCATAAAGCAAGAAGAAACGCAAGCTCTTCCAATGCAATGGGAAATAACGTTATTTTTGAAAATCTGGTCATTCCTGAAATTCAAAACGTCCAAGATCCTCCTGCATTACAACATATACATATTTTGGTGGTTAGCCAACCTGGAGGGAACAACAATCAAGTGCCACAAGGACAACAAGAAGGAAATGGAAATCAAGTGCAACCAGGACACCAAGGGGTGGTAATGGTAATCAGAGGGGACCTAACTTCGTTCTTGCGAACGAACCACCAGAACAAGTTCTAAATCGCTCACTCCATCAGAACAGGGTACTTGTTGGAGACTTCAACAACCCTGAAGCCTTCCTCGCCAATAGGAACGCTCTCCATCCTCACCAACCGCAAAGACATGATTATCAGTTCCCGTTTCAGCTTATCCAGTTGATCAGGCAAAACAAATTTCATGGTCTAGCCACCGAGCATCCTATGGAACACATAGATAGCTTTGAAGACATCTGCAGCACCACTCAACTCAATGAGGTCTCTACAGACTTTATACATTATAAGCTCTTCAATCGCTCTCTTGCTGATATATAAACTTGGGAAGAGTGCAAATCCAAGTTTCTGGGTCACTTTTACACATCTACAAGGACCAATAATATGAGAAACAAGATTTCTCAGTTTCAGCAAGGTCCTGTAGAATTTTTTTTTGAGGCATGGGACAGATTTAAGGAGTACCTTCAGGATTTTCCTTACCATGGATTTTCTGAGCTGAGCCTTCTCAACACTTTCTACAGAGGAATCGAACAACAGTATCGTCTCTCTCTTAATACCGCTAGTAATGGTGACTTTATGACCAAGCCTGTAAATGAAGCCTACCAATTGGTTGATAACTTGGGTCAAAGTAATAGCAATCTTTATCCTGATTATGATCGAAGAGGAAGATCATCCAGTTCAGAATCTGCTAAACTTTCTGAGGTAAAGGTACTTCTTACTCAACTTCTCAAGAAACAACATGAGAAACATGTCAGTTTTGCTGAAGATGTAGATATGGTTAAAGCTTAATGTTTTGCTATCAAAGAGCCTAGAAATATTGAATAAATAAGCTATATCAATAGCCAGGGACAGAGAGTGTACAATCAAGGTTTCAACAAAGGTAATCTCTCTTAGAGAAGCACTAATGTGGCTAATCCACAAGACCAGGTGTATCCGAATCAACTACAAAGTTTTGGGCAGAATACTGGAAATCATTTGGTCAGAATTCAGGTGGAACTGGTTTTCAAGGAAACCAGAATCAAGCTTTTGTGCAGAATCCTAATTCTGGATATCATTATCCATCCATTCATCATGCTTTTCAACAAGAAACTTCACCTCAAATTAACAATACAACAAGATGGAATCGATGCTTAAAAAAATATTGGAAAGTCAGCAACAGTCTGTAAAAAACTTGAATGTGAAGTTGGATAGCATGTACAATGACTTGAACAAAAAATTTGATTCATTGTCTAATCATGTGAAGAAGCTAGAACTGCAAGTAGCTCAGACTTTAGAAGCTGTGAAAAGACAAGCTGGTGTTCTTCCTGGGAAGGTTGAAGCCAACCCAAAAGGCTATTATAAGGCCATAAGCTCAGATTAAAAGTTCCATAAATGATGCAGAGAAAGAGATCGATTGATCCCTCAAGGAATTGATCGATCCAATTATACATACAAGCCCAGAAAATTCAGATCAATCGATCTGTATACTTTGATCGATTGATCCATCTGAAAAAGTAGTCTCCCAGAAAAGCGATCGATCGATCCAATCAAGATTGATTGATCCATCGAACAGAAATCCAAAAAATTTGAGATTGATCGATCCCCTCCTGGATCGATCGATCCCCCTCTACAGCCTGCATCAATTTCAAAACAACTCTCCAAACTCAAGATTCCATGCCCGGTTGATCCTCAAACATCCGAAGAAGATCTTTTGTATTATGATGAAGGTTCTGACAAGCTTATTCCACTCAGAAGACTTCAAAAATTACAAGACCCTAGAGAATTCTTAATCCCTGTTAAGATCAAGGGAGTACTCTTCATGGAATCACTTTGTGATACATAGGCTAATGTGAATGTCATGTTTAAACTTTTCGCTGAGAAATTGGGATTAAAAGGTATTAAACCATCATGGATGTATTTTACACTTGATAATAACTTTGTTATATCTTCGAATGGGTTTGTTCCGATGTGATGGTACAAGTTGGAGATTGTGTAGTTCCTCTCGATTTCCAAGTCCTATACACAAATGGCAATTCAGATGGATCACTGGTTCTAGGAAGACCTTTTCTAGCATCTGTAGGGGCTGTGATGGATATTCCTAATCATCGCATCTATCTCACTGGCATCAAGAAGAAATACTACTATCCAGTAGTACCCTATAACAATGCCTCTAAGATCATTATGATGAAGGAAGAAAGGGTAGCGCAGGAATCTCAGGTTGAATCCAATCCTAAAGGTGTTGTTACTAGAGTCTTCCACAAAGGAACTCGAATCTCAAACAAGAATGAAACCCCTAAAGTAAAATAGGGGTAAGATAAACTTGAAGATGATCGACAAGAATCCTCAGATGACTTTGATTCCTCAAGCATTGGTTGGAGATGGAATTGAGTATAAGGTGAAGAGAAAAGGTGCTCCAAAGCCTTTCTCAAAGGTCAAAAACTTCTTTACCTTAGATCTTAAAGACAAGGGAGCCAACTTTGAAAATGAGATGATGAGTAAGGTTATGAAGTTACAGATTTCAGAAGATGGTGGTCGTTGTGTAGCATCTATTGGTGTTGATGTAGCTCTAGCTTATGAGGTAAGTTCGTCAAGCTATTGACGTTAACCAAGCGCTAAGTGGGAGACAACTCACTAATTAGGTGTTTTTAGATTAGTTATTTATGATTCTTGAGTCAGTCCAAATTTAGGTTACTAACTTATTAATTTTTAGTTGTGAGTTCAAAGTGTTTCAGGAAATTTCAGAGAAAAGTTGGTCGGACATTCAAATCGATCGATCCTTCTATGGATCGATCGATCCATGAAAATGGTGATCTACATGTATTAGCGACCGGTCGATCTGTTTATGGATTAATCGATCCGTCTATGGATCGACCGATTCGTCATTGTTCAAGAAACCAGTCGATCTCTTTCTCAGGTAAGTATCGAAACTCTCTTTGAACTAATGGTTTTACTCTTTTATATACTTGTATGGTCTTATTCCTTCTCTCATATTTATAGCTACTTACTGTGTTTTGTCTCTTTTTGATGTTTCATCATTTTGGTGAAAATTTTTAAAAATTTTCGTTTTTGATTTAGTCGAGTCTAGTCGAGACGAAGGAACACTGATCAGAATTTGTGATGATTATTATCCTAGTTTGAGTTTAGAATTGATTTCTATTTGATTAATGATTTAGATTAACTTTTGCATTTAGGATTGGAACCCCATTGAACGATTTATATCTTTTGAAGTTCTGGTCTTTTGGACTGTTGATGATTTGATGCTAGCTCTAATTGGATATGACTTCATTTTGATCTTAAATTCTCTTTCTTATGGTGTTGGTTATACTTTGAAAAGTTGGGTATCTTGCTCTTCAGTTTTCTCTAAAATCGTAAGTTCTTTCAGTATGATTCATATCCTTTCTCTCCCTCCCTTCGGAAAAAAGAGAGAGAAAAAAATAAAAAACAAAGAAAAACAGTATAGAAAAAGGATTGAAAGCGTTATCTATAGAAATGCGTAGTCAATCCCAGAAAACCCGTCTGTTTTAATAATAAAAAAGAGAAAAAAGAGAGAAAAGAAAAAGGTGAGGAAGTAAGAAAGAGGGGAAAAGGATTAGAACCAGAAGTCGTTGGATGCTCTGTCAGGTATGGGCACTTTGATAGAAAAAGTACTTAAGCAACATTGATCGATACCCCATAGGCAAGAGCACACTATTTGTATTTAATTGAATTTAGAGAGCTAGTTGAAATGATTTGATGGTTTGATTTATTTGAGATTTAGAGTTGAAGGCATGAAGTTAGTTAGGTGGCGACAAACAGTCTATTTGCAGTGGTTGTCACAGATTAGTATATTTTAGTTTTTAATGTTTGAACTTGGGATTGCTAAGATTTTGCGAGTTCCTATGTGGTTCTTTTCAAACCTATTCTCTAGATTTAGTATAGCTTTACATGATGACAAGCAAATATCTAAGTCTAGGGGAGTTGATATCACTCGGTTTTGATGTCTTTTAGACAGTATTTATACTTTCTATTTGGCATCATTCGAGTGTTTTCCATGTGTTTTTGGTGTATTTTCAGGATTTTATGTGTTTGGAACGTTCTGGAGAAAAAAGGATGAGTTTCAGAAGATTTCAGGTGCAAAAGGACAAAACAAAGATGACCGCATCGATCTAAACTGAAGAATGATCAACCATAGAAGCACATATGAAGAGATCAATCAATCTACACCAAGATCGATCGATCCAATTTCTCCTGGAAACTTACGTAATTTCATATCGATCAATCACGTCTTAGATCGATCGGTCCCGAAGGAAACAGAACGTTAGATCGATCGATCCTATCACGGATCGATCGATCCCTGTAATCGAGTAAGATTGAAGATAACCAAAAAGACGCATTCGTCCTCAAGACTTATTATTGGATTTTCCTTATTGGGTTTTTATTTTCCTTTTATTTGGAGACTAGAAAAGCTTTATGCTTAGGTTTTTTTAAAACAGACATTAGACACTTCATTAATCTATTTTCATAGCTTTCTCAGAGAGAAGAGACCTCAGCCTTGTACTTGGAGAAGATTTCTGAACTCTGTTCTATTTTAATTGATTTGGTTTCTGAATATGTTTTTCTCAATGATGATTGTTGATTGCTTAGCCATGTCTAAGTAGTCGATTTGTTAGGTTTTAGGGGTTTCCCAGGAAAAGCATGATTTGATAGTTATGATTTAACAAAAAAGATAGAAATTATTAGGTTCTTAGTTTATATTTGTTATTAACGTTTGAATTAGCCAAATCACCTAGTTCAAGATAATAGGTTAATAAATAGAAAAGGATTTGGTTTAGAGATCTGACCTAGTCTAGATGAATAAGTGTCTTTGTTTGCGGGAGTATTATCTTATATGCTTATGAACATATCGAATATGGAATTAATGCATGATTAATTTATCTAAAACGTGGGGATCTAATACTTTGAGAGAATATTATTCTTTAATTATCTTTAGTAATTCAATCATAGGGATCCAATACTTCGGGAGAAGATTAGTCTTTAATTGTCTTTTGAGTTTAGAACTATTTTCATTATTAAATCATGTATGTTAACATGAGCTTCAAACCTGAATACCTGTGGAATTCCCAAACATCTAGCGTTTTAGTTTATTTAGTTACATCCGATTTTTAATTACTGTTTTGTTTGCAATCATTTGAAACAACCACTCTTTATTCGTCTTAGCTAGAATTGATTTTAGAACTGAAAGTCGCACTATCTGGTCTTTGTGGAATTCAACCATGATTTATGCTACTGAGACCTGTTCTCTGCAATGTAGGTTTAGGATTAAAATTCTGAGCCTATCAACGGCCCATGGAAAGATTTGCACTTCTTCTTACTAAGGTAGTAGGACTGTAAGGGTGGGAAGTAAGAAACAGTTACATCTCCCCCATTTTTTGAGAAAAATGGAAGAACAAAGAAAGGGAGGTCTGGGGGCAGGTAGTAAGGATCAGTTATGTCTCCCTCATTTTCTAGAAAAATGTAAGGACAAAGAAATGTAAACCTGGGGCATGGAGTAAGGATCAGTTACCTCTCCCCCATTTTTTGAAAAAAATGTAAGGACAAACAAAGGGAGGTTTGGGGCAGGTAGTACCTACACATAGTTGTCTAATGACACACTCAGATTTTAACCCAAATATATTCACTACAAGAGCACAGCAAACACAGTAGTATATGAGGGATCAAATCCACAGAGACCAAGAAAACACGACTCTCAGTTTTAAATCGAATTAAGCTAAGAACATATTAAAATAGTGATTCTAATCAAGAAATGAAAATAACGATAAAGTAAAAACAGTTGTAAAACAATTAACGAAAATGCTAGGCAATAGAGATTCTGCATGTATTCAGGTCAAAGGTTAACATGCAAGATTGATTATCTGAAAATAATTCCCAACTTTAAAAAAAAAATAGATTAATCTCCTCCCGAAGTATTAGATCTATATTCTCAAATTACTAAAGACAAACTCCCGCCATATTTAGATAATTCGATCATGCATTGCAATTCAGATTTGATATGTTCATAAGCCCTTAAGACAATTCTCCCACAAGAAAAGACACTTATTCATCTAGATTAGATCATAATTCTAAACCAAATCCCTTTGAGTTTATAATTCTAAGATCAATGTACTAGTTAGCTACTATAATTCATGCACTAAGAATAAATCTAGACTGAGAACCTAACAAATTTCAATCCATTCAATTAAGCTCTAACAATTAACCTGGTTTCCCCTAGGAAAACCGTAAAACCTAACAAAGAGTCTATTCAGACACGATTGCAATAACAGAAATCATAGATTGAGTAAACATTGTAGAATTCAATAGCCAAATTGTATATAATCAGAGTTCATAAATCCTCTCAAATACAGATGTAGATCTCTTCTCTCTGAAAAACTCTCTAATCTCTTCAGCGAAAAAACTTCTTAGAATACAAATAAGCCAAAAGGCTTTTAGCTTAATTTTTCATCAGTTCGTCGTGAGGGATCGATCGATCCATAGACGGATCTATCGATGGATCAATCGATCCATAGACAGATCGATCAATGGATCAATCGATCTGGGCTTCAAAGGGATCGATCGATCCGTGATGGAACAATCGATCTGAATTTACGTAATCCTTCAAGTGCTTTGGATCGATCGATCTATTCTTGCCCCAGACTTGGATCGCTCATTCTTCATCACAAGTCGATCATCCCTTGTCCATTTAGTCCATTTTCACTTGAATTCTTCCAAAAATCATCATTTTTGCTATAGAACGTCCCAAATACCAAAAATCCTGAAAACATGCTAAAAACACAAAGAAAACACTCGGATAACGTTAAATAGTAGGTATAAATACCCACTAAAAACATTAAAACCGAGTGATATCATCTACATAACCGTCAAATGAGGATAACAGTAAAAAAAATTTGATGATGAGTATTCCATGGGTGTCTTTCCTCGCTCCCGTCTTCGTCTTACAACTCGTACACTCCTAGCTTGATGATTTTAGAGATCTTGTAAGACCCTTCCCATCTGATTCCCAGCTATCAAGCGTTCTTCTCTACCTTAGCGGGGAAGACTTCCCGTAACACTATTGGTCCTTCAAAAAATTGATGTTGTTTGATTTTTTTGTTTTAGAAACGTGATGCGGCGTTGTGGTAATTTTTTAGTCTTATAATCGCATGGTCCCTCCTTTCGTCGATAATGTCGGTTATGTCTATAAGCATCTGGTCGTTTTGATATGTGTTTTGAGGTGCTAGCTATCTTCTCAGGCTGGGTACTTGATAATAGGGATTTTGAGGTCCTGGGTTATCAATCAACCAATTGTTGTAGTATGGATGGGTTTTTATGTCAATCCATAATGGGAGTGTACTAAGCAGTGA
>OVBE01012405.1:0-13430 GCA_900406425.1 Iberis pinnata
GCACTCTTCGCTCAGAACTACCATTCCCTTAATCTCCTTTCCTCTTTTCGTGATAGCATCCTTCAGGAATTTTTTGTATGGACGCATCAAAGTGATTGCGTCGAGAAGAGGTACCTTGATCTCAGTGTCCTTCATGTATTTCTCAAAAACGCTTTTATACTTTGCCATNAGAGGGGAAAGGTAACCGTGGCACATATGGTGGTGGAATGAAGGGTGTGGATCGATCTCGAATTTGCAATTCAGGATCGATCGTACGTCGAGTGGGATCGATCCCGGCATGGTTGCAGGTGGATGTTCATCAGGGGGTGGTTCTATGATCACTTCTGGCGAATGTTGCAGTGGCTTCTGTGTATCAGTTGTTAGAGGCTTTTCTTCTTCAATTTCTTTCAAAGATGACCCCCTCCCAACTTGTACATCACTATCCTCAGTGATAGTAGTGTTTAGTCGCGGTGGTAAAGCCTTCCCGCTACGAAGAGTAATGGCGTTCACATGAGCAACATCGTTGGGTTGGGATGAATAATAGCAGTGTAGAGTACCGGACAACGAGAAAATCCCTTAGAAATAGAGAGAGAGAGAGAGTCAAAATTGGTTTAAATCAGGTTTAATTCGGGTTGAAATTGATTTGAACCAGAAAAATCAAAACAAGTACCTGAGCGGTTTGACCAAACCGCTATGATCTCTTGGGAGAATTTTGCCAATCATAGCGGTTTACACATACTGCTAACTTTTATGAGCTCTTAGAGAAATTTTCCAATCATAGCGGTTTACACATATCGCTACACTTAACCGCTATAGGTCATTTTTCCATCAAAAACATACCAAACCTACACAAATCAACACTCAAACATCCCAAAAGTTTATATACCCAATATCATAGCAAAACAAACACAAAGACAAATTAAAAGACTTAAATTAAAGAATATGTACAAAGAATAGACATGAGATTTCTGCCCAAGTGGGCTTGTTTTAAGTCTCTAGCTTGACTTCTCTTAACGATCAAGCTTGTGGTGGTTCCGAAAGAGAAATCGAATCCCCTTCGGTACTCACTTTATTTTCCATGTATTGTTTAAGTCTTTGCCCGTTCACTGTGAATTTCCCCCATTATTATTCGAAAGAACAACAGCTCCATAGGGGCGAAATTCTTTAACCTTGAAAGACCTGACCATCTTGATTTAAGCTTTCTTGAAAAAGCTTTAATCTTGAATTAAACAAAAGCACAAGATCATCAACTTTAAATTCCTTGAGAATGATCTTTTTATCATGGAAGGCTTTTGTTTTCTCCTTGTAGATCCTCGTGTTCACATAAGTGTCAAGTCTAATCTCAACTAGGTTGCCAAGTTGAAAGTCCCTTCTCTCTTTTGCATTCTTGATGTCAAAGTTCAAAAGCTTGATTACCCACATAGCCTTGTATTCCAACTCAACCGGGAGGTGACATGCTTTTTCATAGAGAAGACTGAATGGAATTATGCCAAGAGGAGTCTTGAAAGCGGTTCCATAGGCCCATAGAGCTTCATCCAAATTGATTGACCAATCCTTCCTTATGGTCCCAAATGTTTTCTCCAAAATTGCCTTGATTTTTCTATTGGTGACTTCGACCTGCCCACTAGATTGAGGAAGATAAGGTGTAGCCACCTAGTGCTTGACCCCATGTTTCTCTAATAAACCTTCAAAGACCTTGTGGATAATGTGGGATCCTCCATCACTTATGAAAACTCTTGTCACTCCAAATTGTGGGACGATTATGCTTTTGAACATTCTCAAGACAATTTTGGCATCATTTGTGGGGCTTGCTATTGCCTTAACCCACTTCGAGACATAGTCGACCGCTTCTAAAATGTAGTTATTCCCTACTGAGGGTGGAAACGTTCCTATGAAGTCAATTCCCTGTACATCAAAGATCTCAACCTCCATCATGGGATTTTATGGCATTTCATTCCTCTTGCCAATGTTGTCTTTCCTTTGACATGGGTCACATCGCAAAACGAATTAGCGAGCATCTTTGAACATGGTTGGCCACCAAAATCCAGCTTATATAAACTTAGAGACCATCTTGAAGGTAGTAAAGTGTCTTCCATAGGAAGACCTAAGACAATGCATAAGGATTCCATCAACTTCTTCTTCGGCGATACATCTTCTATAAATGCCATCTTTGCATAGAGTGTAAAGATAACGCTCATCCCAACATAATCTTGTGATCTCCCTAAGGAATTTTTTTTTTTTGATACCCTTCTAGAGGACTTGGTTCTCTTCCACAAGCCAAATAGTTTACTATGTCAGCATACCAAGGTTCGCTTTCTCTAATGGCATGTAATTCTTCCATCTTTGGTTTCAAGCCGTAAATGTTATTTGCTGAAATTTTGAATGCCATTGCCATTATTATCTCTTCCAGAAGTGAGTCATTGGTATATTATCTTCTATTCTCAACCTTTAAAATTGATCCGCCACTCCATTCTCAATCCCTTTTGCGTCTTTAATTTCCAAATCAAACTCTTGGAGAAGTAATATTCATCTAAGCAATCTTGGTTTTGCATCTTTTTTGGCTAGAAAATGCCTCCATGCTGCGTGATCAATGTACACTATCACCTTCGAACTTACTAAATAGGATCTAAACATCTCAAATGCAAATAAAATGGCAAGGAGATCTTTTTCAGTTATTGCATACTTTACTTGAGCTTCATCTAGCATCTTTCTTGCATATTAGATCACTTGAAGCTTCTTGTCTTTCCTTTGACCGAGAACTGCTCCAACAGCATAGTCACTTGCGTCACACATTATCTCGAATGGCAACTCCCACTCCGGTGTTTGCACTATTGGAGAACTTATCAATTTTTGTTTAATGTTTTTGAAAGCTTCAAGACATTCTTCATTAAAGTGAAAATCTACATCCTTTCATAAGAGTCTCGTCAAAGGCCTAGCAACTTTATAGAAATCTTTGATGAATCTTCTATAGAACCCAGCATATCCTAAGAAGCTTCTTATTCCCTTTACCGAATTTGGTAGTTCTAGGCTTGTCATAACATCAATATTGGCTTTATCAACCTTGATAACCCTCTCTGAAATGCGATGCCCAAGAAATATCTCATCTCTCACCATGAAATGGCATTTTTCCCAGTTTGAAACCAAATGAGTTTCCTCACATCATCTTAAAACCCTGCACAAATTAGACAAACACGAACCAAACGAAGACCCATACACCAAAACTCATCCATGAAAACTTCAACTACATGTTTGATTAAATCAGAGAAAATTGACATCATACAACGTTGAAAAGTCGCAGGGGCATTACATAACCCAAATGGCATCCTTCGGTATGAAAAAGTGCCATATGGGGTATGTGAAATTTGTCTTTTCTTGGTCGTTGGGGTGAATGGGTACTTGGAAGAACCCCGAATACCCATCCAAAAAGCAATAGTATGGATGGTTGGCTAATTGTTCAAGCATTAGGTCGATAAAATTTAGTGGAAATAAACTTTTATAGTTGCGATATTGATTTTTCGTTAATCTATACACATTCGACGTCCGGTTATGGTTCTAGTTGGAATGAGTTCATCTTTATCATTTTTGACCACGGTTATACCACCCTTTTTCGGGACCAAGTGGACCAGAAAGATCCAATTGCTATATTAAATAGAAATCTAAGAGTTTTAAAATCTCTTTCTTGACTACTTCTTTCAAGTTGGGGTTCAATCTACGTTGGTGTTTAATTGAGGACATAGATTCATTCTCTAAGTATATCTTCTGCATGCACAAAGACAGTAAGATTCCTTTAATATCATCTAGAGAATAACCTATAGCCCTTATAAACATTTTAAACTCACAAGTCAAAGCATCAATCTCATCATCATTCAAAGAATTATTGACTATTACTAGGTAAATAGAATTAGTGCCAAGAAATAAATACCGAAGCCCCTTAAAAAGGGTTTTTAGATCAACTTTTGATGCCTTGAGCTCGCTTCAATCTTCATTGAGGCTAGTCTTACCTTTGGTGCCTTTGAGTTTACAGAAGATGTTCGGTTGATTTTTAACAATGCAATGCTTTGTAACCCTCTTGAAATTGAAATTCACAAGATAGCAAAGGATCTTAAGGAGATCTTTGAGGTTAGATGGGCATCAATCAAAAATTCTAGAAGACAACCCTTGGAGGTTGATTGTTCAAAATACAACAGCCCCAAAACATCTCGGAGAATCTCCAAGGAACTGACCATACCAAAGCCAGTGAAAGTGTAGACAAAAAAGGATACTCATGTTGCCACACCTAAAACTTTATCAACAAAAGTAGGATATGCGATCAGAATCTTATATTTGACATCATTTTTGTGGTTAATTTTTCTTTTTTACTGATATGATTGCCATTTATTGAATATTTTCTGTTGAGAATTAAGAAACTTGATCAGGGCCTTGGAGTCAGTTCAGTCCCAAACAAAGGTACAAACTTTGTGTTTGTTCCACAAGAAAACAAGTCAGATCCACATTCTAAGAAATCTCAAGGTTCTTTTTCTAGTTTCATATATACTTGTTATTCTCTTTCGACTAGTAGTAGGTCTAGAATTTACATCCTAAACTACACTGCAAAGAATATATCAGTATAGCACAGTAGATAGCTGAATCTAAAGAGACCAAATATCATGACTTTCAGTATAATATCAAATCAAGCTAAGATGGAAATAAGAGATTTTTAACTTAAATAAAGCAATGACACAAATAAACGAAATTGAAATCAATAAATAAAAGCGTCAGGCAATAGACAATGCACATGTAGTCAGGTTTCAAAGTCAGGCTATCATGCAAGGGTTTTCGTTTGAAAATAGTTTTCAACTCAAAAGACAGAAAATAGATTAATCACCTCCCGAAGTATTAATCCCTATGCTCGAATTACTATAAAAAAAACTTCCGCCATATTTAGATAATTCAAACATGCATTACAGTTCATATTCAATAAGTTCATAAACCCCTAAGACAATACTCCCGCAAGTAAAGATTATTACTGATCTAGATTAGGTCAGATTTCTAAACCATATCCCTATGTTTATCAATCTATTATCAAGAACTAGGTGATCAAACTAATTCATGCATAAAATTCAAATCTAGACTAAGAACCTAACAATACAATCCCTTTATGAATAACCCTAACAATCGAACCTGATTTTCCTGGGAAAACGTAAGACCTAACTATGGAACTACTCAGAGATTGCAAAGAAAAATCAATACAAAATCAGAGAAGAACACATAATAAAAAATAAAAAAAATAGATATTATAAAGCAAGACCAGAGTTCAAAATTCTTCTCTAAATACATGGTTTGGAATTCATCTCTCTGTAAACTAATGCATAAAAAAAATCAGCCACCAGGCTTATATAGTTTTGGAAAAAAGAAATAATTAAAAAGATAATAAAAGATAGTCTTGAGGACCAAATGTGAAAATAATAGAAAAGTTTCATTCTTCTTCAAGTGTAGAGATCGATCGATCATATCTTGATAATGTTCGATCGTTCTCCTAATGCACGATCGATCTCATCTTTTAAAAAATTCCAGCAGCAAATGTTCGATCGATCCAAAGAAGGATCGATTGTTCTTAAAATAAGTGGCTTTTCTTCGTGGATAACGCCCGACTGATCCCTGAAGGGATTGATCGATCTCTCAGCTCTGCCACTTATGCCAATTTCTTCTCAAATGCAACTTTTTCTCCAAAACGATCCAAACACCTAAAATCTTGAAAATATACCAAAATTGCAAAGAAAACACTCGGAATAACGCAGAATAGCAAAAATAAATGCCTACTATTATGCATCAAAACCGAGTAATATCAACTACTTACATTTTTCAGGGTTGGTGAATTCAAGCAATGAGAAAAATGGAAGTGTTAGTTTTGAGCTTGATAAACCTTTCGGTACGTGTAAGCTATCATTCCTACCTTATGATTTTACTCGAATATTTGTGAGTTTTTTTTCTTAAAATTACTTTTGTGATTGCTCCAGAGTTGAAAATGGAGTTACCTGCTACATCGCCCTTACCTCTTGAGAAGGCTTTTCGTGCTGCAATGCTCAAAAGGCAAATTTCAAACACCATTCTAAAAGCTAAACAAAAAAGTCTTAGATAAGGTATGATCTTGATTCTTAATCACAAAACTAAAGAAGACTTTTACACAACTTTTGTTTTACACAAAGTTTGTGTTTTTACGGAGTAACAAAGCTCATCTACGTAGTGAAAGTGTATAGAAAATAATAAGCTTATTAACCAGTTGATTCAACAAAACAAAACCACTTATTAAACTTTACTTTGTTCAATCTTTCTACAAAGATTTCCAAAATAGGTTTTACACAATTGCCTATTGTAACCTATAAGTTTAATAAACCTTTATTCTTATTCAGAACTACCCACACTCGTAATTCCTCACAAGAATAATGAACACTTATCCAAAAAATCTTTCTGATTCAAGGCTCCTTTAACATAAGACTTCTCTAGTATAAAGATCTATAAGTGTTAGTCCCTACGAAACACTTTTCTCTTCTTAAATACATCTACCCGAAAACCCTAAAAGAAATATCTCAACGATAAATCTTTCTAGTACTAATATCTTATGTTTAAGTATCTTTCCCCAAGATACTCTCGCTTCAAATCTTCTTTGTTTAGATTCTGAGAATCTTCTGGACTTGATCTTCTTCTTCGATCTTGATCCCTAATCCGGAATCTTTATCTTTAAATAAAATCACTTTTGTTTTGTATCTTCCTGTCTGTGAATCTTCATCAGCACCCTGCTTCCACCAGCTTCCTGATTCCTTATCAGCTAGTTGTTTCATCAGCTTCCTGATACATTCAAACTTTCAATCTCCGCCTTTTTAACTTGATATCACAATCAAGCACTTGTTTCCAACCTGTATCAAGTAGTCACAGATAGACATACGCATAGACAACTTTTTGTTTCCAGATTAGAATAATACTTCCATTAAAAGGTTCAAAAATAAAAAAAAAAAACAAAAAGTCTGGTTGTTTTTGAAACACAACAAGCTGAAACCGAGCTTTTATAAAAAAAAACAACAAGTCCAAAAAAACTTCTCCCCCAGCACCACTAAACTCATATCCCCTTGAATCCCTTAGTCAGATTCAGTAGCTTCTCCATCTATTTCAGCTTTTCCCCCTGCTTGAGTGACACCATGTTAAAAACTTAAAGCCATAAACATAGCCAAAGAGATAGAACCAAAGTCTCTTCAAGAATCTGAACAGCTTGACGTATAGCCCTGCGAAGCCTGTCAGGGGAGACATCACCTTCTTGTTTCACCTTGAGTTTTAAAGGTTTCTTGAATTTAGATGCTCTGGTAGACACACTCCTCTGTGTAGGTACCTTAGATGACTCGTGTTTCTTGATGTCCTTACATAATACAGTCTTGGTTCCAGCTGGTTTTGCTAGCATGAGAGGTTGAACATTAGAGAGTGAAGGCACATGATGTTGAGAGTTAATCAGGCGGTTGATCAGTTTCGGAAACAGGTGATAAAAATTTGATTCTAGAGTCTTCGCATGATTCACAATATGCTCAAACATCTGATTACCCATGTTGAATCCTATCTTGTTCACTATCTTGTACACTATCATGGCTCTCTTAGGCTGCATGTATCCATCATTCTTAGATGGATATCAGTTTCTGCTACAGATCTTGTACAGCTCTCTGAGGTCATAAGTCACTTGACCACTAGTGAAACATGTCCACTTGCGAACTCCTCCCCCACTAAGAAACATTGCAAGCTTCTCATTAGTCACTGCTGCAACATGTATACGAGTTTGAATGTCATCAACCTCAGGTAGTCTAAACAAAGAATTGATTCTAGAGGCTGATAACTTATAGATCCACCCTCTGATTGGAATCTCAACCGTAAGCTCATCATCATAGTCATGTGGAAAATTTGCATAAACTCCATAATCAGTTCCTCATCAAACTGTCCTAAATTTACCACAATATTCATCAATCCAGCTTTGGTAACCCATTTTCTACACTTACTATCATCCGCAAATTTGACTTCAGTTTTCTCTAAGCATTCTTTTCGGGAAATGAGAGAGTACCTTTGTGCATCCGTTTTAGTTGTGAATCTGGTATGATCAAACTCATGAGATCTGGACGCTTTCTTGGGTTTCTCGCTTTCACCTTCTTGTTTGATAGTATTCTGCTTTCTCTTCCATAGTCTTAATGTTCTTGCAGAATCTGATGGTTGTTTTTCATGTGTAACTTCATCCAGAATCATGATATCATCAACCGTAATCATCTCTAGAGTACCAACTCCTTGTTTTGCACCAGCTTGCTATTCTTGATCAACACATCGATCATCTTCAGGCGCCTGTTCATCTTCTTTGCGAAACAGAGATGATTCAGATCCAAGGGTTTCTAAGACTCCTGATTGATTTGTGGTTGGTAAAGTTGTTTCAACTTCTACATGAGTAGTTGCTTGAGAATCTTCTGAAACTTGATTGCCCGGGTGTGACTGTTCATCTTCAAACAATGATTGACTGGGAAGACCAACCTGAAACTTGAGTGGTTTGTAGACTATGATGGTTCGGTAGGTGTTCTCTTCTATTGGCCTCTCATCTGCTGCATGCATTGGAGTTTGATAGTCTGATTTTATCGGGGAACTGATCTCTATTGGTGATGATGGTGATGATTGAGTGGTTATTTGATCAGTTGGTTGTGGCGCTCCGATGGTTTGAAAGAATCTCTGTAGATCTCCAAGGAATTGCTCCAAATTCTGCATCATGAATTGCGAAGAGTAAACCCTAATCTTTGAGAGAGAAAGGATGAGAGAGAGAGAGAGAGAAATCAACAAGAGTTTGAACAATGTATTAGAAAAAATCGTTCCAACTTCTCGGCTAAATCTCTTGAATACCGCAATGTCTCTTCATCTTTGGATTTTTTTTCTTTTGTAAGCTAAATGGGCTGTTGGGCCTGAAATTACTTAACACACATATCCTAAGCTGCATGGAAACGGAAGCGGAAGCGTAAAAACGATTTTTTAAAAAAAAACTAAGAAACGGGTACATGTTGGAAGCGTATATATATTATATATATATCTATACAAAATAGAAAAATAAATCATCAAATCATATTAAAAAAATAATATTTTTTAAAACAAACATAAATCCAATACAAGAGTAAAATTCAAAAGTTTGACATTACAAACTTAACCATCATTTTCTTTCGCATTTTCATCAACTCCATCAAATACAACCGCTTACAAATCTAGCTCATCAAGAGAAAGATCTTCAAACTCAAGTCTTCATACATTAATCTCATATAATGAATCAAATTGGTCACCTCCCACATCCCACATATGATTGGGACCTTCTTTGTAAGAAGAACTCCTTCTAGACAAAAGACAAAGGTTAGTGTGCACAAATACCAAATCTTCAGATCTTTGCGGAATAATCTTGTTTCTTGTTGCAGAATGTATGAACTTATAAGTACTCCAATTTCTTTCACAACATGAAGATGAAGAAGGTTGATCAAGTAACTTAAATGCCAAAGTTTGAAGCTTTGGTGCCGAAGATCCATGAACTGCCCACCATCTTAAAGGTTCTAAGATAAACCTATCATGAATGGCATCAATGCTACCAAAATCTTCCAAGCATAAAGAGAAATTAGAATATTCAACATTAACCTCTTTTCTTTCATCTTGATTTGGGAAATACTTCATGATGCAATTTTTTCTTTCCCTAGTAACCTCCAAATCTTGATGTGGAGCTTTCCTATTATTCTCTTCTCCAAGCCACTTAGAACTATAATATCTGCATCCCATAAAAATATAGCAATAATGATGTATATAAATTTTTAATTAATAAAAGATAAGTCCATTCAAGTCAAACATGGATGATGAAGTACATCGCAACGATTCATATTTTATCTAGTATAGTCCAAAAGAAACTCTAACAAATAATCTTTTGCTTTTTTCTTTTAGTTTTTTAGTTACTAGTTGTGGTTAATGATAAATTTGGTTACTACTGAATCTTTGAATTTGATTTAATTATTAATTGTGTAAGACAATGTATTGAGTAATTAAAGAATAGTTATAAACTTACTTGGGATTTAGAGAATGTGTCATACAATGGAGAGGCGTGTTACTCTTGCTCCACCGAGACGTTAAAACGAAATTCACAACATTCCAAAAGACTGAATCATCATCAGGTTGTTTTCTTTCTTTCCTAAAAATAGCTTTCTTCATATCTTGAATCATACTATCCCACCACTCATAAACTAGATGAAGATAAGTTCTATCAGTATCAGCAGCTAAAGTACAGTATATATAGGTAAAGTGAAAGATAAAACATATTTAAGCTCATCCCAAAATATCTCATTCAATATCTTTTTCTTCAGTAAAGATGCTCTTTGTATATTGTTTCCTTATAATCATCCCACTTAGGACTTATCACCATATGTTGCAACCCATTTTTTATATTTTTGAATCCTTTCAACATCGCAATTGTAGATGCAAACCTGCAAATATTAAATTTAGTGATTTTATTTATTCAGTTTAAGAATATAAGTAAAAGCAAACTTTACAAGAAAGAAAAAAAACCTTGTAGAAGAAATGGTAAGAAGCTTAAGATCGTAATGCTCCGTGAACATCACAAGCCTCATTCCATGGTTCATAATAAAATTCTTGATCCAAATTACATCCTCACTTAGAGACTTTATCCTGTAACAAGAATCGTACACATCTTCGTTACTTCTTGTGATATGTGATGGTGCACATATGTTCTTCAACGCAAGGTTCAATGTATGAACCAGCTTTGGTTGACGAAATATAGCTAGAAATTTGGTTGAAATAAGAGCACCAGCTCTTACACAATTCGGAGCATTGTCAATCCCATGACAACAGACTTCTGATTTTAATGCATCAAGCTAGCATATGACAAGAACAAATAGGATGTCTTTCATGAGTGACCCATATATGCAATTTTCATCATGTCAGCAAAATCATTTATTATTATTTTTTAAAAAAACTTTAAACTTTTCAAATAGAAGTGAGTCTATTCAGCCAACTGTTTCTCATAACAAGTTAGACAAGGATTTGATTCAGACAGTTCACTTGTGATTCATACCTATGTTTGGTGACATCGTGACTAGTTTTTCACTCTGTTATGCCTTTATCCTGAATTTGTTTCAAGTCTCTGTTCGTAAGTATCCTTCTCCAGGCAGCTCGAATTTCCTTTGAAGAGTCTCTTTTCAATGCTCTACTTCCAGCCTTTTTTTTCTTTTCCTTTAAAAAGAAAACAAACTTTGAGTGGTTGAGGTGCAGATGTATCACTTGATTTCTCAACATCTGCAAGTGTTTTTTTTTTGTTTTTTTTTCAAACACCCTCAATTNGCCCTTTGATATTGAGCACCTCAGGACGGCATGATAGGCAGCTGTTTTTCACAATGTACGACACAAACAACCCTCTGAAATCCTGTAACTTTTCACAACACAATACTCATATATACAAGTTAAAAACATGTTCCTTACACAAACCGACTAAATTAGACTTCACAAACACCAATAGCTTTCCTTAAATTGACAAATAGATTAAAATCCAATGATTTAGTGAATAAATCAGCAAGTTGTAAGTTCGTGCTAACATGGTCAATTACAATCAGTGTCTCCTCAACCATTTCCCTGATGAAATGATGTCTATTTTATATATGTTTAGTTCTAGACATGATTCTTATCAATATTTATAGCACTTTTATTATCACATAAAACAACTAAAGAGTCAGTGTTCATACCATAATCAGTTAACATATGTTTCATCCATAGGAGTTGTGTACAACAGCTCCCTAATGCTATGTATTATGCCTCAGCGGTTGAAGAGATACACAATTCTGTTTTCTATTGTGCCATGCAATCAGATTGTTTCCCATAAAGAAACACCCCCCCCCACTTGTGCTATGACGATCATCAAGTAATCCAGCCCAATCAGCATCATTGTATCCAATCAGGCTTTTGTTCGTGTCTTTGGAGAAATAGATTCCCAGATTGACTGTTCCCTTTACATACCTGATGATTCTTTTAACATCATCCATATGTAACATTCTTGGTTGTGTCTGATATCGTGCACACACTCTAGCAGAGAAACACAAATCTGGTCAACTTGCAGTGAGATACAACAAACTACCAATCATTCCTCTATGCAGCTTCTTATCTACCCTTTCTCCAGATTCATCTCGTGATAGTTTCTCATTTTTTCCCGTTGGTGTTTTGGCTTCTTTACTTTTTGAAGTTTGTCACAAGATTATTTGCATAAGTACTTTGAGTCACGAATATTCCTTCATCTGTTTTCCTGACTTGCAGCCCTAGAAAGTAAGTGAGTTCTCCACACATACTCATTTCAAATTCACGAGTCATACTCTCAACAAATCTCTTCTCAAACAGCTCTTTAATGGATCCAAAAACAATGTCATCAACATAGATCTGAACAATAATCAGATCATTGATTTCTCTGAGAACAAACAACGTCTTGTCAACTGTTCCTCTTTCATATCCCTGATCAAGAAGAAAGGTTGTTAATCTCTCATACCAGACTCGTGGTGCCTGCTTCAAACCATAAAGAGCCTTCTTAAGTTTGAACGCATAATCAGGATGTTGTGGATCTTCAAATCCTTTCGGATGTTCCATATAAACTTCTTCCTAGAGTATTCCATTCAGAAAAGCACTTTTAACATCCATTTGATACAGCTTGAAGTTCACAGTACATGCCATTCCAAACAGAAATTTGATTGACTCCAGACGAGCAACCGAAGCAAATGTTTCATCAAAATCCACACCTTCAACTTGTGAGTATCCTTGAGCAACTAAACGAGCCTTATTTCTGACAATAATTCATGTTTCATCTATCTTGTTCTTGAAAATCTATTTGGTGCCCACAACATTCACCTCCTTAGGTCTCCGTACCAAATCCCAAACATCACTCCGATTGAACTGATTTAATTCATCTTGCATTACTTAAATCCAGAACTCATCAACCAAGGCCTCCTTATGATTCTTAGGTTCAATCACAGAGACAAAGGCAGAGAACATAATCGCTTCAGCTGGCTGTCTAGTGATCAACTTCTTGAAGTCAATATGTTTGCCTCTAGTGATTCTTCCCCCCCTGAATCTCTCCAATGATGTTGTCTTTAGAGTGATTCCTGTGAACCGTAGGCACTGTTGAAGCAATTAAATCAAACGTATCTTGACTAGTTGAAGATGCAACAGACTCATGATTATCACTTGATGCCAATTTGTGGATAATCATCCTGGTGGATGAATTGTCATCAAACACAACATTGACTGTCTCTTGAACAGTATTTGTTTGTTTGTTGAACACTCTGTAGGTTGTACTTGTTCCTGAGTAGCCCAGAAAAAAACCTTCATCACTTCGTGAATCAAACTTTCCAAGATGATCCTTATCATTCAAAATATAGCATACACAC
>OVBE01012406.1:0-13430 GCA_900406425.1 Iberis pinnata
TTCCCACTTGGATTCGGCCTTCAGTTGTATCAATATTCTCCACCTTCCCAAGTCTACATCCAATAGCTTGAAGATTTTGTTCCGTACATAAGTGTAAGGGTATGCCATGGAGCTGGACCCAGAAAGGGATTATCGAAGGATAATCCGCATCTACTATAGGCTCCCATCGTACTAAAACGAACATGCAGAAGTTATAGTGAAACGGTCCTCGTTCAAGGACTGAATTAAGATTCTCCTCATTATCGAAGTTGAATAAAAATCTTCCATTCCCCAAATTACATGCTGATATTTTTTTTGACATTCCCCATTGTTCAGGCATGGCCACAATGAGACGATCTACATTATGTTTTTTCGGATTTAGGACCTTGCCAATAAGAGACAAGCTGTATTTCCTGGATTAAATTCTCATCTGCTAGGTCCGGTAACAAGATGGGCTCATCATCATCTTTGTGAAGAATGTCTTTTCCCTTGTGAGAACGCATTTTGGTTAATATCGTTCAAAGGAACAATATTAATATTGCCTTGGTATAAAATAACACTGCCTTGTGTGGATCAAAGATCACCAAGACGATCTACGTATATATGAGTGTGCTGTGTATATATGAGTGAACTGCCTTGTTGAAAGGAGCCGATTGTAACTTAATGATCACAACCATGATCACTATGTCACAATGTAGATATAGCGCTCAAAAAGATGATCACTATGCTGTGCCGGTGATTGTACCGTAATGATCACAAAGATGATCACTTTGCTGTGCCGGTGATTGGTGAGTGCGCCGGTGGTTGGTAAGTGTGTCTTCGTCGGTGATTGGTGAGTGTGTCGGTGATTGGTGAGTGCGCCGGTGGTTGGTATATGTGCACGAGAGAAACGCAGGAGGAGAAATCAACACCGATTAGGGATTCCGATTAGGGACTATGTCGAAGTCCGGTTGAACACGCCGGAGATGGTGGATGAGCACGTCAGAGATTGTCTTCGTCTTGATCGCCGCCTAGGGTTTTGTTATGTGACACACGCCGGATGGATGGATGAAACACGCCGGATGGATGTATGAAACACGCCGGATGGATGAGCACGCCGGTGGTGGTGGATGAGCACGCCGGAGATGGTGGTTGTCTTCGTCTTCTTCTTCAAAAATCGCCGCCTAGGGTTTATAAATTCTTTTCGCTTTGAGTCGCGTTTTATCTCTATTTTTATATTTATTTTATGTGTATGACCATATGTATGATATAATCCTTAACAATAATTCTCCTATGTAGAGTGGTTGTATTATATTCTCATAATCCCTTCCAAATGCCCTTAATATCTCTCATTTCAACTCCGATTCTATAAATGTCGCACCAAGTCCAATACATAGCCTACAAGATTTCTTCCACAATTCTCTTATGGTTGAAAAAAAAATGTAGAATCTTTCAAAAACCTACTTCTTATCTACTCATGGAACTTTTAATTCTACATCATAATCCCACAATTCAGAAAATTTTTGCTTATATGTTACTCACACCATGTCTAAAGTTATTATTTTAGCTTTTGTACAAATCCACTTAAGAACTATGATATGATACCTCATCATTATTTCGTCTTTAATATCAATCCACCTAACACCTAAATTTCTTGCTCTATCCTTTAATAATGTAGCCATTGTTTCTTGCTTCAACATCCTCGCTTCGCTATTCTTTAGACGGTTCTGAGTATTCAAAAATGTCTTAACCATCCATCCGTGCATTGGTATCTCTAATGACTAGTATATTTTTTATTTACAATCAGGCTTTGTGCCACAACTGCCAGTGTGGTCTTCTCCCATCTGTCCAGTTTGACATCATATTGTGTTTGCAAAACATACCTAAGGAGTTGTGCTTGATTTAATCTCCAGTCTTGAAAGTTTGCTTCAACTAGAGAAATGGAGGATTATTTTTGTCAAATGAATTTCTAAATATGTTAGCTTCTTTTCTGTGGAAGTCTTCCCATTCATCATCAATATCAAGTGCTGCATCAGGATGTTCAACATCATTGCATTGTCTCTCAAATTCATATTCCTCCTCACCATCCTCATTCTCGGCACCACCAGCCTTATTATCGGCACCATCAGCCTCAGCCCCAGTCTCATCACCCAATTTCTCACCTTTAGGCTCATCACAAGAAGCCCTTGCATCATCATTTCCTACTTCCTCTACAGCTTCTTCTTGAAATATAGCCTCAAAATTGGGATCATCACCTTCTTCTATTCTTAACTCTTCTCCTTCGTCTACAACTTCTTTTCTCCAGCTAGATCATCATCCAATTCTTCATCTCCACCAACTTTTTAAAACTATCGAGGTGAGATAGTTTAGCCAATGAACAAATCAACCTCTCTTGTAGTATCACTTTCTTTGCATATTTTTCGCATCCCCTCATCTATGTCATCAAATATACACCTCACAACATCCATATCTTTGTGTGAAAGCTTGTACCAAATCTTGTCAACCCTCCCACAAACTCCACTATCGTTACAAAAATTTTGAAACATTTCCCGATTGATGAGATCTAGGCCAACTAGAACATCTTTCATCGCCCTCCAACGTAGATAAATTTACCATTTTTTTTATCCTAGACTAATTCTCCTCCACAATAAATATTCAGTGTAATCGAGTCTAATTCACTGTAAGCATTCAATGTGAACTGAGTTTTAGCTATAATCTCCAAGCAATTAGTAACCCTAACCGAAAATTCATAAATGTTTCAAAACGAAATTAACTCATTTTCTTTGCCTCGATTTAATTGAGTACAATTTTGTTAACTTAATTGACCAACTTCTATACATAATCAAGATGCAAAATGGATAGAAAAGAGATTAAGAAGACTATCTTCTTCTTTTTCTTCTCACTTAATTTCTAACGAAGAAGACACAATTAGGGTTAGGGTTCTTCCCGAGCCCCGAATCGATTTGGGAGAAAACAGAGACAGGGGAAAATTCAGAATATCAAAAAAAAAACCCATGTGCACAATTAACCAATCGTGATTACGGGTCCGTTAATCATGTTTAACTTCCGTTTAAGTTTTTGGTGTAAATTTGGTAATTCAAATTTTTTTTATATATTATTAAGGTAACTAAAAGTTAGTTCGTGAATAAAAATGGCAACGTCAAAAGTTCATGTACTAATCAAAGAATTAAAAGTGTAATATGTACAGGGGATCAAATAGAAGGTTTGTTTTTGGGAAAATTAATAGTACTTGGAAATGCTTGAATTTCGCTTCTAGGTAAAGTGGGTGGTCAAAACAGTGCCTCGTTAAAACCTGATGCTAGAAAATTATGTGGGATTAAACCAGCGCCGTGAAAAAGAGCGCAACCATTTTTACACAACCTAGAGACGAGCGAGACCCAAGAAAACTGGACTGGCTGAGGGCCAAAAGACCGACATGAAGATTTTTTTCTATACAATATATTTTATAATGGTTAATTTACGACATTACATAAAATTTTAAAAAATATATTTTTAAAAAATATAATAAAATATAATATTTCAACATATTTGTAATCAAAACATTTTCTTATAACATAATAAATTTTCACTAGAATTCCAAGAAATATACAACATAATTTGACTTGAACTAGTGGAAAGATTAATTTATATTCACACAAAACTCCAAATATCTCTATAAATATATACATATATAATATTTTTTGAAAAAAAGACATTTTACATCTAATATGTTTAGTGTATTCAAACAAGTTTTATATAAATGCTGTAACAAGTATTGATTCATATTCTCTCACATATTGAAATCATTGTTACATGAGAATCAATTATGTCACTTTGTTCTTTAAAAATATTTTCTTCATAAGTTTTTGCTAGAGAAAACATACAACATTCTATTATTTTCTTTATCAAAAGTCAAAAGAAAAAAAAAATCGAACTCAATGAAAGACTCATTAATCTTGAATTAAATATTTTAGAAGAAAATATACAATGCTTTTAGTTTCAAAATAAATCTTAAGATTTTCATTTTTTTGTTTTGATTATATGTTAATTTTATTAAATAAAGGGGTAAAAATGTTTATGTACAAAAGATGAGTGTTCATGCTAACAATAGCGAGAAATGAAATGACGAACCAAGTGGTTGTGCACTGTGTTTAAAGATGCGTCATTAAAGCTTGAAACTAAAAATTTCTTCGGAATAAAACTAGAATAAAAAAAGGAGTACAAACTATTGAACACAAACCACGACAAGAAAACAAGAATCCTCTAGATGGCGTGGGTAGAGGCAGTAAAAGTGGGAAGAGAGAGATATCATGAGATTAAGTCATGGATTGAGCACCAACAAAGGTGGTGCATGGACGGGATGGCTAGGGCCGTAGTGGAGGCTTGTAATTATGTCTTTGACACAGCAGACAATTTGAGTATGGAGATCTGCTAAACTATGATGACCCTTGGCGTGTCTCCGTTTATTCCGTTCACGTCAAATGTGGTAAATCGCAGCTTGGAGATAAAGCTTCACGAGCATGTTGTTAATGCGAGTGTGGGACCGATAACGAAGAGCCAAGATTGTGTCGAACCAATCAAGGGTAAGACGTCAGCGAAGAATGGTGGTAGTAAGATCCGAGCATATAGTAATAAATGATCCCGAGTCTCATCACGTTCACCGCAGAAGGTACACACCTGAATAGCTCCCCAACGCTCCATTCTACTCCCCGTGTGCAACTTGTTAAGAACAGCAAGTCAGGAAATAAAAGCATAACGAGGAACATATTGTGGGAACCAAATAGTAGTAGCCCAAGGCTTTTGGTTAAACGTCAAACTTATCTACTTCCAACTAAGGAACGATGAGAAATAATGCTTGTAAAGTGCATCACCATGCTTCCATATGGTTATGTCCGAACCAGAAGTTAAGTGAGGAAGTTGCAACTAGGTTAGACGGTCATGTAGCTGACGAAGGTGGGGACGCGTGATCTTCAAAGAGTCCAACCATGATACTTTGTTGCATCTGCTAAACAAGCAAAGTATGGAATGCCAAACTCTCGAATACCTGAGTCACCTATGAAGGTAATAAGAGGCCTAAAAGTGGACCAGTCTTTGTACCAGAATGAGACATGACGTCCATCACCGATTTGGAAGTGGAATTGAGAAACAAGGGTCCGGACTTTCAACAACTTCTGCCAAACCCAAGAGCCTCGTAAAGTATTAGTGATGTCCCAAAACATTGATCCATGTATAAGATAATGCTTCGTCCAATCAGCCTAGAGAAATAGTGTACCTGAGACTACATGCCAAAATGCGAGAAGGTGAAAACTAATGAAGTGACCTCGAGCTGACGAAGGATGAGACCACCTATTCTTTGGCTTGCATACCTCTATCCAACTAAGACATGTGATGATTGGTAGGAGAGCCAGACCACATAATTTTTCTATAGAGACTATCAATGCTACGAAGGCAACGATTTGGAAAGCGAAAAGCTAACTGCCATAAGTTGAATGTAGTGATGAAAACCGATTTGATGAGCTCCAATCTACCTACAAAAGACAAACAATTTGTCGACCAAGAGGTCATAGAAGTCCGAAGACGATCCCAAAATGGAGCATAATCAGCACGGGTTAGGCGTTTTTTGGTGAGCGTAAGACCAAGGTAATGGACAAGGAGCTCCTCGCGACGGAAACTTAGGCGGTCTGCTGAGAATGATATTTGGGCTGAGGCTGAACCTTAAGAAAAATGGATGTTCATATTATTATTAATGGAAAATAATTTTATATCTATAAACATATATTAAAACATTTGATATATTTAATATATATATATATATATAGATATAATATTTAATGCATAAGTACTAATTAATGTTCACTGCATATCAAACATTACAAATAATATTTAATTTTACAAATTATACTCTTATTATTTAAATTTAGTACATTTTATAAAAATAATTAATTATATAGTTGTAAACACATAAGTAGATCTAGTGTAAATTAAAAGATAGAGGAAATTAAGAAAATATTATAAAAGTTTATGTTCGAAAAATACTACACACTCCCGATCATTTTAAAAATATTATTTAAAAATTTTTCTTCTTAAAATTCACAAACATAAAAGCCACATTTTAAGTATATAGAATTTTATTTTATTTTGTTTGGTATCACTAATTAGATTTTAGATTTAGTTTTAAGGGTCTATAATTTAGTTTTGAGAGTTTAGAATTCCACTTTAATGTTTTAAAGTTGTTTAAAATTGGATAGCATTTTTTTTTTTTGAAAAAATAGAAATACATGGTATTTTAGAATCAGAATTCAAAATGGGAATTTTTAATAGGTTCCCTTAAAAAATGACATCCAACGTTAGTTTAGATACATCAAATTGACTTGTCGTAGAGATTATAACACTCCAGCAAATACTTTCATAACCATGTATTCAAATAATTCAACCCACCCGCTTATTCCTGGTCCGGCGAAAAGTAAAATGAAGATAATTTATTATTATTATTAAAATATGAAGATAATTTTTTATTTATTTTTTTTTGAAATCCAAAATGAAGCATAACTTGCTTTTTATTCATTGCAAATAAACTTTTCAGTATTAAAAAAATGCAGCATAACTTGCTTTTTCTTACTTACAAATGTATTCTAAATCACCTTTAATTTTACTATCATTTGTCAGTATCATCTTTTAGTTTTTTTTTTTAATTTATTATTTCTTAAATTTATCAATTTTATTCAAATGATTTATTTTAATACTAAACCAATAAAATTATTATATAAATACAAGTGCAATGCAATATAATTAAAGTAATGCTACTAACAGTTTTATTGAAATGATTTATTAAAGTGACTTATTACAAGGTGATTTAGAATACATTTGTAAGTAAGAAAAAGCAAGTTATGCTGAATTTTTTTAATAAATGAAAAATAAAGGCAACTATTGGAGATGTCTTTATAGTTCAACAAATGTGTAAAAACATAATTGAAAAAAGTAAGAAAGAAAAAATTGATCAATTTGGATAACAAAAGAATTAAATATATGAGAAATGACGAAAAATCAAAACGATTTAGTTATGTAGGAGCCATATAATGTTCGATTTAACACAAATCAATGCTTACACGTATAGTGGCATTGTTCCTCTTATATATGTTTCATGGAGGTCACGTCAATTTTATAATTTTATCATATAGGTAGCGTGAAAGGTCACAAAGACAAAAAGGGCAATATTAAGAAAATAACAGAATGATAACTAGATACCAAAATTTTTATTCTTCTACATGAAAAAGAGTGACACTCCAAATACAAAACAAATAAATTTATACTAAAAAAACGAGATTAACCTTGTACCGGTTTTGGCCGATAAGCTCTCTATCCGACGTGAGAAGAACCAAAACAAACATTTCTATTAATCTATGCAGAGTGGTTTCCCACTATCAAACATACATAAGTCCTAATAAGCTTGAATGAGAATATTCGAAGATAATACACTTGCACGTTTTTTATAAGATAATTCAGATACAAGAAATCATTTAATGACAATATTCCAAGACATAACTCTCATTATATAGTTGTATTTTTCACACTAAAATTCAAATCGCTAAACTTTTTATTTTTCAAGTGGTTATTTTTTTAATATTTTTCCTAACTTGTTTATGTTTTGATTTTCCAATTGGATGTGACCGCTAATTGCCGAACCAGACACACCGTAACAGACTTAACAATGGCACTGAACGTCTCGGAGTAATCGAGACCATACTGCTGAGAAAATCCGCGACCAACTAGTCGGGCCTTATATCTGTCAAGAACACCATTAGAACAATATTTGAGTGTAAAAATCCATTTAGTGGGAATCACATGCTGACTCTTGTGAGGTGGAACCATATCAAATGTATGATTAGCAACTTGTGCATCATATTCTGAACTCATCGACTGCCTCCAGTTCTGATCTCTCATGGCTTGGGTTACGGTGGAAGGTATTAAAGGTTTATTATCAGAGGCAGTGGTTAAGTAGGCGAATCNNNNCTGGTTTGGTTTGGTGATTTTATTTTTGGCTAGTGTTCTCATAGGGTGGTTATTCTTTGGTGGTGATGGATTAGGTGATGGAATTGGACGTGGTGAAGAAGGATTTGGTTGAGTAATAGAGGAAGACGAGATTGATGATAAAGGATGTGATGGTGCAGGGATGATAGGTGTTTGTTGGTTGGAAGTGGTGTTGGTTTCATCTCGTGAATCCTCTATACCTGCAATACCAAATGTTTCAATTGAATTAATTCCCAAATCAGGTACAACAGTCATACGTGAAAGTATTAAGTGTTGCGAAGGGTATCGAGCCGGGGTTGCAGACTCTAGAGACGAGTTGAGTGGAGAAGGAACAAGAGGGACCCAAGTACACGCAAGAAAATTGACAGGAGCAGGGATATCAAGAGTAGAAAGAACAGGTTAAGGTTTCAAGAAGGAAAACTCTATTTCGACAAACTGAACATGCCGAGATGTATATATCCGACCAGACTGAAAATCAAGACACAAATAGGCACTTTGGGAGAGTGAGTAACCAAAAAACACACACTCACACGAGATCGATATTCTAGTATATGACGTGTATAAGGGCGAAGCCACGGGAAATACTGATATTACTCGGTTTTAACGTTTTATAGTAAGCATTTATTGTTTCTATTAAAAGTTGTCCGGAATTTTATCTGCAAAATTGGTATGTTTTACAGGTTTCTAGTTGCTCGAAACGTTTTAGATGCATATTGACATATTTATGTGCAGGATCTGGTAGAAAGGTCAGAAGTTTTCCAACGTTTAAAGATGTTCAGAGTTAGCTTTCATATGGAAGTGGTTTGAAGTTGATCTATTGGTACAATCAAGAGTTATGGCAATTTTACTGAAGACTGGTCAAGCTGGCTCGCAAAAGAAGCATGTGCAAGTCCAGACCGATCGGTCCAAACTCTTTGGAAAAATCAGAAAATTGGGACCGATCGGTCCAAGGATGGACCTAACGATCCAGACTGACCCGGAGCACCTAGACCGATCAATCCAACATGGACCGATCAATCCAACTTCNTGTGTTCTCAAGACCTATCATTGTTTCCTATCTTAACCAAGTTTTTTTTCATTATGCTTTATTCTGTTAGAGATTTTTACTGAGGGAGAAGAGAATCTAAAATCTTATTTGGGAGAAGTTTCTATGAACCCTTGTTTCAATATCTTTTATTGTTTTGAAATTATGAGTTCTTCTTTGATATTTATTTGTGATTACTTTTCAATGTCTGAGTACTTCTCTAGTTAGGTTTTAGGGTTTCCCAGGGAAACCAGGTTTGAATGTTAAGGTTTACAAAAAGGATTGAATTTGTTTGGTTCTTAGTCTAGACTTGTTATTAATGTCTGAATTAGAGTAGCTAACTAGTTCATTGATATTAGATTGAGAAACACAAAAAGATTTCGTTTAGAGATCCGACCTAGTCTAGATGAATAAGTGTTTTTGCTTGCGAGAGTATTGTCTTGAATACTTATGAACAATTGAATCTGAATATTATTACATGGTTGAATTAGTTAGTCAGGGCGAGAGTTTGTTTCTGATAATTCGAACATAGGGTTCAATACTCTGAGAGGAGATTATTCTATTTATGTCTTTCATATTGAAAACTATTTTCAAATTAAAATCCTGCATATTAACATTGGCTTTTAAACCTGAATACATGTGGAATTCTTAATGCCTAACGCTTTTATATCATTTTTACAACCGTTATTTCAATTACCATTACAAAAAATCTTTTTATTCTGTCTTAGCTTGATTTGAGATAAAACTGAACGTTGTGCTGTCTGGTCTCTATGGGATTCGACCCTATCTATACTATTGTGATATGTTCTCTGCAGTGTAGTTTAGGATTTAAATTCTATCTCTATCAAACACGTACATCCAAATACAAGAAGCTAGAGATAATTTTGTTGTTGTTGAAACAACTTGAGATAAGGTGTTACATTGCCCATAATCTTTGATGGCATTCGATTAATAAGATATGTGGCAGCCGCAAATGCATACGTCCAGTAAGTATTAGACAATGAAGCCTGATGGAGTAAAGCTAAACTTGTCTCAACAATATGCCGATGTTTTTGCTCCGAAATACCATTATGTTCTGGTGTATGCGGTGGCGTTGTTAGATGAGAGATTCCATGTGCCATCAAATAAGGTCTTAAAGCTATGAACTCACCTCCATTGTCCGAGTATAAGGATTTTATCTTTTGTGAGAATCGGTTCTCTACCATTTTAAAGAATGCAATGAAAGTGGCTGTGACATCGGAATTCATCTTTAGAGGAAAACACCACGTGTATCGGGTATGATGATCTACAAGAATTAAGTAATACATGTAAGCATCGATAGAAAAGACAGGGGATGTCCAAACATCACTATACAAGCATTCAAGAGAAGTTGAAGTAGTAATTGTATTGGTATAAATGAGAAGCTTATGCACTTTATTAATAAAAAATGAGAGCAAGGACTGTTAATTTGTGAAACAGACGATGAATAGGGTAAATCAAATTGCGAGACAATAGTTTTTAAAATAGTAGAAGCTGGATGTCCCAATCGGGAATGCCATAAAGATAAAGAATTTTTGGAGGTGGGTGATGTAAACAACGACTTAGGATTGGTGTTTGTGACATGCCACTCATACAACTCGTCTCTAGTTCTGCCTTGGAGTAACCTAACCCCCGTGTTGAGATCATTCACCTGAAAATGAGCAGGAAAGAATTAAACGAAAACCTTGTTAGCATTACACAGACGATACACAGAGATGAGGTTCTTTTGGATATGGAACACTAAGTATATCATTTAAAGACAAAGTACGAGAGGTAGTAGGGAGAGAGGCAGAGAACCAAAGTGAGATATGGAGAGATCAGACCCATCAACAATAGTTACAAACTCTGCACCATTATATGGTTGATGAAGTGAGAGATTACTCAAGTCAGTGGTGAGATGATGCATCGCGCCACTATCAAGAATTTAGTTGTTAGCATTAGAGTTGGTGGTTTGGACCATATTCGCTCTAGGCTTCCAAGGCATAGGTGAGTTGAACTTTCGTGGTTGGGTTGGGTACGGAACAGGGGAGTTTATGTACTGTGAGCATCGTTTCGCACTGTGTCCATAGACCCTTCATATATGGCAGCGACCTTGATAGCCACGAGATTAGGATTGATCGAACCGAGGAGGAAAAGAGTTTTGTTGCCAAGTCTGGTTGGAGTTGCGATTGTTGTGAGAAGACGTGTTGCTGGTGCGAGTATTAGCAGGTGTAGACATGCGATAATTGACAGCATTATGATTTGTGTGGACACAGCCGTTTGAGATAGAGCTTGAAGTTTTAATTCATGATTAATCAACTTCTCATGAATCTCAGGAAGTAAAGGAGAGATCTCACGACCCTCGATCTGGTGAATACCAGTTTTGTATTCTTCAGGGAGACCTTCAACAATATAATCGATTAGATACTCCAGTTCTAGTGGTTTCCCAAGCAGAGTAAGTTGATCAAAACATTGCTTCAGACCTTGAAAGTAGTCATCGATGGAAGAGGTACCTTTGGTCTATTGTTTCAAGTGCTGACATATCTAGAGAATGTGTCCTCTACTCAGTTTCGCATATGTGGAAGCAAGAGTAGTTCAGATTTTGGCAGAGGTGGTGGTCATAGCGAGAAAATATTGAACCGGAAGACAAAATCGCACCGATTAATGCACTGTAAATCAGTTGATACTGCCTGGTCCAGACAGTAAAGGCATCGTTGGGAGTCTCAACACATGCAACAGTTGTTGTAGGCAACGGAGACGGGAGAGCACCGGTGATATAGCCAGCTAGATTGTAGCACTTCAATAAAGCTTGAACTTGACGACTCCACATGATGTAATTGGAGGATGTCAACATGGTGATATTGCTCATATTCACATTAAGAAGTGTAGCAGAATCAGAGAGTGGAATTGATTCACTTGAGGTGTTCGACATTGGAAAGAAGAAGAATGTAGCGGCTAAGGAGATTTTTTTAAAAATTAGGTATCGTTTGCTCTGATACCATGTAAAGTGAGAAGCTCAAATATTATTAGATGTAACGATTACAATAAATAGTCTACATGATCTGTACATTAGGTATATAAGATTGACTACTATGTCATTTCCATATCTATATTCTATAACCATTTGCTATAGGAGTATTAGAGTGATTCAAAATTTCACTATTTTGAGGCTCGTTACAACGAATCTTTCACTTTAAATTCGGTTGTATATTATTCAATTCAACTATATTAGAATATAACTGGTGTATTTTGTATGACACCAATTTTGTGTGCATGATTGTCATTTATGTTCATTTTCAAAAGTTTCAAATCTTATTGTTCGGCTGGTCCTCTAAACCAGTGATATCGAACATTGATATGTTTGGTGCGTGAACTATGTAATCCGCTTGTCAAAAGTCCAAATCTTATAGACAGCCTTACAGTAATGTATTCAACTTTTATCATAGAAAATGCTACACATTTTCACAACTTCAATTTCCACAAGATAGCACCCATGCTAGTTTGTAATAAATTTTCTACTATCAAGATCTCAACGTCTGTATAACCTTCAAAAATTGATTACACTCCCCCTCCCCTCATAGTACAAACACAGTCTGCATGTACTATTGATATATCATAGTATCCATTTGAGAACTTTCTAGTTTTCTATTTTTGAATTTGATAAGTACACTTTCATAAGGTTAATATCCTAAGCAATAACAGGCTTTGTACACATTTAACAGACAATAGGGGACAAGTCTCAACTTGTAGTGTCTACAGGCTTGGCACTAATCATTGTGACCCTGTTAATCGTACATTCAATATACTCCTAATTTGATATTAACATCTTTTTTTCTTTTCAATCACGAACAAGTTTTATGCCCAATATTTGTTAGGCTGGGCATAAGTCATTCATATATGAAAACTTTGATAAATATTTTTTAAGTTGTTGATCATTGTCATATCTTGGTCTATTACAGTGTATCACCCACATAGAGCAAAATAAAGTTAAAATTTTCTTATGGGAATTTTTAAAAGTAAATATAATGGTTTTCAACCATTCGTTTGTATTAATATTTTAACATTGATTAGGCCATTTTTTAGGGTATGGAGGATATACTCAGAGTCGGTCTTGAGCCCAAGCAGAGCAAGCATGCGCTTGCGGTCTTTTTTTCAATTTAAAAATTTTAGTTAAGAAAACGGCTTATTTTTTGAAAAATTGTACAATTTTGGCCTATTTTACCATTGTTGATTGCGGCCTTTAGAAAATTTTAAAATCTCAGGACCGACCCTGGATATACTAGAGTTGTAACACTAGATGTTTGTTCTTTGGAACTTGGAAACTATCGTTCTATATATATTTTTTCTTCTAGATCGCTGTAAACATATATATATATATATATATATATATATATATATATTTTTTTGTAAATGAAAGATATAC
>OVBE01012407.1:0-13428 GCA_900406425.1 Iberis pinnata
GTGTTTATGTAGTTCTCAAAAATAATTAGTTTTACCAATATATTGTTTCTTGTTATATGAGAATTTTTGGCTATAAATTATCGTTTACCCATAGTGTATCTTTCACACTGAAAGTTTATCTCTCTCTCTCTCTAATATATATCTGCAAACTATTTTACATCATGTCTTCTTTGATTACAACTGCAGAATCATGTATCACAAAGAGATCACCGACACCCGAATCGGAAGAGGACAAGAGAGTCATTCTCAAGCTTATCGACGAGGACGTATACTTTGTCTTTTTTAACCTAAATTTATTTAAACAAAATAACATTTATTCTAATTCTTTTTCCAAAAACTACCACAAAAAATGTTTTATTTCCAAAAATACCACAAAACTTGATAAAGCTTTAAAACTTCAAATTTAAACCCTAAAACCTTAAAAGTCAAAACCAAACGCCCTTAAAAAATAAACCCTAAACTCTATTTAGGGAACCGCGACCCAAAATTTTAAATTTTATACCCTTAAAATTTACTTTTTTATGTTTGTGCTATTTTTGTAACATTTGAGAGTGTGGTATTTTTGGAACCTTTGGGAGTTTGTGGTAGTTTTGCAATTTAAAACTTATTTTTATGGTGTTTCTTGGAATTCCTCATTCTTTCTTTTACTTTATATTAATTATTACACAACAATATTTCAAAAATATGAATCAGGGAATCCAAGATATATATAGTTAACGTGTTCATACACAATTTAAGAAAATGATGGTTCGGTATTGCGAGAAGAAAAACCTATATTATTAAGAAATTGATGGTCTTGATTCGGTTTCTTTTCTCTCCTTGAACTTTTTAAAGTATTTAGGGATTTTAGCTTATTAATTGAGAAATAAAGGTTTAATTATTTCTGTTGGTTTTGTTATAAATTTGATGATGGAGGATGGAGAAAAATTTGCGTGTTCATGAAGATGATCGGTGGCGGTCGTTGTGTAACCTGAATTTGTATTGCTGAATTTTTTTTTTATGCGGCACTTTTTGTTTGTTTAAATGCGGACTTTGGGATTGTATTGTTGATACTTATGTAAATGTAGACTTATTGTCAATTATGGCTGGTTATTTAATTTATATTGCAAACTTTTGTTCCCAATATATTGCAGATGTGGAACAAAACCATAATTAGCAAAACTATCAGCAATACTCTATTCTTATTGTATGCCTAAGTTATGTTTTAACATTCCGTTGGGTTATTATTATTGTTTTATAATAAACAAAATGGCTAAGTTATTTTTATTCAGTGCCTGAGTTATAAAATTCAAAATATACAAAACGACTGAGTTACATCAAGTTGATTATTGCTTACTGAAAGCTGGGTTTTTTCGTCTTTACTTTCAGGAATTATATTTATTATTTAGTGGCAGAGTTATGTCTACGACTAAGTCCTATTCTTAGACGGCTGAGTTCTGTTTGATTACGGATGAGTTCTGTTAGTTTATGGCTGAGCTGTGTTTGATGACGGATGAGTTCTGTTTATATATGTTCGGGTTATTTTTGATAAGGGCATAGTTAATTTTACAATACATGACCAGAATAACAATTAAATATGAAGATAAAAGTTGTTCCATATGTAAATAACTAAATTACATCAAGTACTTTAATTCATGATTACTTGTAAGTGTTCTAAACAACTTTTGTTCTAAACCAGAAATATCACTTCCCACATAGTAAGGTGCTCTACATGCTGCCAAGATGTGCATATAATATGATATTGACACTATTAACACAACTCTTGTGCACTACATCAACTTGTATCAATAGTACCACCATAATACTATACACATTTGACTACATTTAGAGCTCGTTACTACATGGAAAGTGAGATGTCTGATGGTTTAGAACAAAAGTTGTTTAGAAAACTTACAAGTTTACTTTAATTTACAGCATAACAAATAAAAACAAGCTAGATGAACAAGAACTGAATTAGTTTCCTTCACTTCAAGGATGAATGTTTTCTGCTTTATTGTTGATACAAAAATCCGCATGACTTCATCAGGATCCTTCAAGTGGTACTCAACAGACTCCATCTTCACAATGATGTAACACTGTGATCCAGAAGTATCAGTGAAACGTATCGATTCTCTCCTATATCCCATTGAATTGGCTGCGGAAAATAACAAGAAGAAACAGTTAGAACAAATTGAAACAAATAAATAACAGAACATAGAAGTGAAATTACCACTTTTGTATTTTCCGGTAAATAAAATAACAGAGAAATAAATTGAGAGATAATCGTCGCTTCAAATTCACATAACTGAAGATAATTATGCTGCGTCAAAATGTGTCTACCATTTAGAAGAGGTGCATCCAAATATTTTTATTAAGTTTTTTTTCCTCTTCTTTACCCCTTAAAGAGATTGAATAGACGGAGCTACTTTTAATTTACGACTGTGTTATAATCATGGTTATAACTTATAACTTTCAGAGGTTGCATAAAATACTGGAATTAAAAAATTTTAATATTCAAAAAGAAAATAAAATACAAACAGCTAACAAACCACCATCAAACTTCAAACTACTCTAAGGCCACATAAATCGCGGCACCGTCTTCCATCTTTAACTGAAAAAGAAATTTAAAATATGACAATATTAATTTTGGATATAATGGATTTTAAAAAAGTTATTAAATACAAAAGCGAGTGAAATAACTGAAAGAGGAGTATACGTAGGTCTGACTTGCTTGTTGTCATACATGAAGCGAACTGGGCCAGGATCAACATTTTTCAATTTACAATACTTAGACATTATTTTCTTCCCACGTGTATGAACACTCATCACGAATTAAGACTCATCCCCGACTATGAGAGTAATTTTGTTCGTATGAATTGGTTCAGGTTATGAAGATCTTGTTGACACCCAAGAAGACCCTGTCAAGGACCTAGTCATTGTAAAGAGATTTTTGCAGAGAATTTTGATGAATATCAAAACGTACTAGTTTTGGTGTTTTCAAAGTGAGAGGCAAATATAATACGTAGTCACTCTGTTTCTTTTTAATGGGTGTTTCATATTTAAAATTTTCTTTAAAAAATAAAGATTTTGTAATTTTTTAAAAAAGATTTTTTACGTTTTCAAGAAAAAGAGGGAGACTCACATCGCGTCAAAGTTAAATATTTTTGGCACGCATGAGAATTCCCGGATAGGGTTTTACTTCGGCAAAGTAATATCACATCATAGCCTTATACTGCGTAATAAGCATCATTTGCCTTGGTCCTAATATTTAATCGATATTAGTGCTCAGTCGTAAAATACGTCTAATATATGAAGCGGCTTAGTTATTGTTTATCATTCGGTTGAGTTATTCTAAGTGTCTTAGGTAACACTATACAATACGACTAAGTTATTTTTTATCGGAAGACTGAGTTATCTTACCGAAGGCTTCATTTTCTTATGTGTACGTCTAAAATATAACGACTCATAGAGTTATTTTGTTCGTATAGTTTTAAGACCACTACATAGAGGGACGACAATTGGAGGGCTCGAATCCTTGACTAATTTCATTCTTAGTGTCTGAGTTATTGTTTATCATTCCGCTGGGTTATTATTATTGTTTTATAATAACCGAAATGGCTAAGTTATTTTTATTGAGTGTATGAGTTATAAAATTCAAAATATACGAAACGGCTGAGTTATATCAAGCTGATTATTGCTTACTGAAAGATGGGTTTTTTTGTTTTTACTTTCACGACTTACAATTATTATTTAGTGGTTGAGTTATGTCTACGACTAAGTCATATTCTTAGACGGTTTAGTTCTGTTTGATTACAGATGAGTTCTGTTAGTTTATGGCTGAGCTGTGTTTGATAACGGATGAGTTCTGTTTATATATGACTGGGTTCTGTTTGATAAGGGCTAAGTTAATTTTACAATACATGACTACAGTAACAAGTAAATATGAAGATAAAAGTTGTTCCATATGTAAATAACTAAATTACATGAAGTATTTAATTGCATGATTACTTGTAAGTGTTCTAAACTACTTTTGGTCTAAACCAAAAATCTCACTTCCCACGTAGTAACATGCTCTACATGCTGCAAAGATGTGTATATAGTATGTTATTGGCACTATTAACACAACTCTTGTGCACTACATCAACTTGTATCAATAGTACCACCAGCATACTATGCACATTTGACAACATTTTGAGCTCGTTACTACATGGAAAGAAAGTGAGACGTCTGGTGGTTTATAGCATAACAAATAAAAACAAGGTAGATGAACAAGAACTGTATCAGATCCCTTCACTTCAAGGATGAATGTTTTCTGCTTTATTATTGATACAAAAATCCGCATGACTTCATCAGGATCCTTCAAGAGGTACTCAGCAGACTTCATCTTCGCAATGATGGATCACTGTGATCCAGAAGAATCAATGAAACGTATCGATTCTCTCCTCTATCCTATTGAAGTTGCTGTGGAAAATAACACGAAGAAGAAATTAGAACAAACTGAAACAAAAATATAACAGAACATAGAAGTGACATTACCACTTTGGTGTTTGCCGGTAAATCGAGAAACAAATAAATAAATTAAGAGATAATCGTCGCTTCAAATTCACATAACTGAAGATAATTATGAAGCGTGAAAATGTGTCAATCAGTTAAAAGATGTGCATCCAAATAACTTATTTGAATCTCATGCGTACATCAAAAACTATTTTAGCACCTCTACAGATAAAATAGATATATCAATCAATCTATCAATGTACCTTTTTGCATACTATTGTAAGTAACTATGATTGGAATTTTCTCTCATAGTACTGCAAGAACCACCTTTGGTGGTTTCATAAGATAAGCACACAATATTATTTTAAACATTTGGAGATTAGGTGCCCCTTTGGTGGTTGAATAGGATAAGCAAGAGGGAAGCGGACTGAATGCATACTGTTTTTGAGCAATATCGAAATCGAAAGAGAGAGATCTCATGCGTACTCTTTGAGAGGAAAATAGAAAGAGAGAGATTGTGAATTTGTTAAGAAATTAACAAAGCAAACAGAGAGATAGAGTGAGAACCATTGCTTCAAAGTGGAATGGCGGAGTTCCCTATATCCCTTTTTAATATAAAAATCAATGAGCCATGATTTTTCGTATTCCCGCCTCTTCTACTTTTTTTTATTTACCTCAGTAAAGTAATAAGAGTGGGATTTGAATTTTTTTGTGAAATGACTGAGTAATATGTTTCATTACAGTTCAGTTCAGGTTTTATATAGTATCGAGTAATTTTTATAATTGAGGCAAATAAAGAGACACACAAAGAAATAAAGAGAGAAACAGAGAAATAAATAGATTAGAGTCATGATTTTTCGTATTCTCGCATCATTACACGCCTCGTAAAAGTCAATGAGTCGCAATTTTGTGTATTCCCGCAACTTTTTTTCACCTCGGTAAAGTAGTAAGAGTGGGCATAATGTGTGGAAAAAAAGGAGTGGGCTTAATTTGAAACTGATTTATGGATTTGAATGTTTTTGTGATACGACTGAGTTCTAGTTTAAAAAAAAAAACAGTTGAATTATGGTTTGTAAATAGTTGAGTTACAGTTTACCATTGATGGACGGATTGGAATTATTTTAGTACGGCTGAGTTATTGTTAATGTATTTTTGGGTTACTTTTATTGTATGTCTGAGTTATGAAATTTAAAATTATCGTTACGGCTGAGTTATATTACTAAATGCTGGGATTTCTTTTCTGTATGTCTGAGTAAAGTAATCAGTTTCAAATTTTTTTCCTCAGTAACGTAATAAGCATCATTACACGCCTCGTAACTGCCTAATACTCTGACATAATTGTTGCGTCGTAATAAGCATAGGGTTTGACCTCAGAAACGTATTATCCCATCATAGCTGCGTAGTATGATATCATTTCCCTCGGTTATTGTATGTTTAAGTTATTGTTTATCATTCCGCTGAGTTATTATTTTCGTGTAAGGCTGAGTTATGATTATAACTTTACGTTATATTTACAAACTGCTAGGATTTCACCCGCGTTACACGCGGTGTTATGCTTTTACGAAATTATTTAATTTAATGTAATATAACCTTCTGTAGAGAAAATTGGGTAATAAGGTACTTAAAAGTTTTATAATTTCCTAAAAAAATACTTTATAAAAGTCTTTGTATTTAGGTACTTTTTCGTTTTGTGAAAGATGAATTGTCTGTGAATGATGAATGTAAATTGTTCTTGTGAATGATGAATTGTCTGAGTGAATGATGAATGGTTTATGTCAACGATGAATTGTCTGTGTGCACAATGAATTGTTCATGTGAATGAATAAAAATACCTATTTTTAAAATAAAAAACAATATTACCTATTTTCCAAATTAAAGAACAAAAAGTACCCAATATACAAAATTACTCTTTTTGTACTATGTGTGTATTATTATATAATGACTTATTTTACAATGTTGTACTTTGTAGTTTATTGCCATATCATAATAATTGTTATATATATATATATATATATGATGTGAATTTCAGTCAGCAAAATTATTCTTATTATTATTATAATCGTAACGGAGGGAGTATTGTATATTAGAAACAAATGCCCATATGCCTTCTCCTTTTTATTTAGGTTTTTCGATTTACAATTCTCATCTCTTTTTATCGCTCCCAACATTAGGAATATCTGAAATACCGACGTTGACTTTATCGATGAACTTTAGTTAAATTTCTGTTTAACAAATTAACATTCAATATAAAAAGACTGAGTATTTAAAAGAACCAAGGACAGACCTACATCCTATGCATAAGTTTAATTTTTATTTTTTAGCAATTGAATTTCCCAAACTCCATTTATTACCAATTTCTATAATGCTAGGCTTCACAAGTTCATAAAATCAAACTCCGGTAAAGTGGATGTAGAAATAGACTTGAACCACTTGACCAATGCCACTTTAAATAAATTATAACATATTACTTTTAATAAATTATACAGTATTTTTTATTTGTGTGGATAAACACCAATAATTTATGAATATCAATTAAAAGTAATGATATGATGTAAAAGTTATAAAATAATATTTAGTTATACGACTCACAATATTATACATATTTTTAATATGAAAAAATATCGTCCAAAATAATTAATTTTAATGTATTCTCATCACTTAAATATGAATCACATAATATATGTATTTATTAAATTCATTTTTGAACTAGGTAAAAAGTATTTTTATAACCGTAAATGAAAATAACATAACATAAATATAATCCTCTTGATAATATAAAAACGTAAGGAATTTCAGTTTAAATTAGTATATTTTATATGTAAATATTAAGTAAAAGATAAGGCTAAGTTTTTTTTGGCAAAAGTTTTTTATCGAAGATAAGCGATAGATTAGAGTGCTGATTACAACGAAAAGAGAAAAAAACAAACGAGGCGGGTAAGTTAAGAATTACCAAATTTAAAACGAAATTTACGGACGAATTTTCTTACTTAAAGACTGAGTTTTATTTTGTATGTGACTGTTAGTTATGTATACTTTACGACTGAGTTATTATTGCTATACAACTGAGTTATTTCCGTGATTAGCTGTTTCTTGAGTGATTAGGGTAATTTTGAAAATACTTGCTTGCCTAAAAAGAAAGTAACTATAAAACCAAACAAAAACTCTTGTTCAACTTAATTTTTTGACAAAAAAAACTCTTGTTCAACTTAATAATTACAGAGATGGAAATAGTTACTGTATTTATCATCTCATTGCATATTTTAAAGTTAAGCTTCTTGCATTTGTTTCGTACTGAGACCTATCCCTCTTGTACAGGTCACTAATCTCTGCCACCAGAGGATCTTCAAGATTGGGATCAGCCAACAGCGGAGCAATGGAGCCCAGAACCTAATCAGTCAAGAAACATTGATCAATCAATGAAGAAACATTGACTAATTACGCTTATACAGACATCACAAGAAAGTTTTCATATATGAGACATGGTAAAGCCAGGAGACCATCGGGTGCCTTTCAACATATCCATGTCGATGGCGCCATTGCTGTTGATGTTTGGATGGTACACCTTAGTCTCGAAAGACACCTACACGTAACAAGCAATCGTGCACATGAGCAAGCAAGAGGATCACTTAATTTGCCTAAAACAAAAACGAACCTTTGGTGGTAGCATCGAACAGTGAGGAGGGAAGCGGATGGTGAGTGAGAAGTGTCCGCCTTCATACGGAGTACTAACTGCTCCTATTATGAATCCTTCCCAGTGGAAGATGTCGTATCCCACTGGTCCTACAAGAGATGAAATTTCAGGCTTGTGTATCGGTCAGGCTATAAATGTATTAAAGAACATGATAGACTTACCGACAGAGAAATGTGAAGGAGGATTACGCTTCAACCTTTTTAACTCTGAGTTAATCCTTACAAGCGCCATCTGCAATAGAGAGGTTGTGAATTTGTGACTAAATAAAATGAGAAATAGAAAAAAATATAAAGAGACCTAGAGGGAGAGTGAAATTTCGTGATCTTTTGAGGAGTCATGAATTTAAATTTACACGCATAATAAATAGGTCATTCCTGGGTTAGGGTTTCTAATATGGAATTTTACCTTTACCTTTGATATACTTCCTCTGGATACAAATGTAGGATGTTTTGTGTATTTCACACATATTAAGACAATAACCTTTTGCTATTAACTTTTTTATTATAGTTAAGTTTTAATTCACTAATAAATACAATTTTCATGCACCAATTTCTATTGGGTACGAGTTTTAAGAAAAAAAAATTATTTAGTTACTCAAAATTTTTTTGACTATAACTTAATTTTACCAATATAAATTTATTACTCTTGCACGGCTAAACATATGCATTTAACTTAATTAACCTCAAAGCATCTTACATTTATATACAAGGAAAAATAGCTAAAATAATAATCAAATGTAATCTAACTAAATTTTTTATAATTTTTAGAGAATTTCCAACTAACACTATAATAAGTGTTGAAACCACACTATTTTTATAAATGAGAATTGATAATGCTATTGAGATGTATGTTGTCTTACGATTACTTTAAACCTAACATGTAGATTTGGGAACAAGATCAAACTCATATAAAGTTAATCATATACAACGTACTATAAATATCTCATCAAAAGTCTAACTCACGTTTTTTTATGAGAAAGTTATCAGAATAGTATGGGTTTAGGGTTGGGTTAACTTCCCTTTTTACATTTGTTAGTAAATCCTAAACCACAAATCATTGACAAATGTGAATTATATAAATGTGTTAATAAAGATGCCCTTTTCAATCCAAAGTGAATATTAATAAAATGTATGTATCCACTTTATTGAATGAGAATTGATAATGATATCGAGATATATGTTGTCTTACTGTTACTTTAAACCCACCATGTTAATTTCGAAACGAGATCTAACTCATATAAAGTTAATCATATACAATGTACTCTAATGAAAATGTATTGAGGATAATAAATGTATCAACTCGGTGTGTAACAAAAAAAATCATTTATTAAACTTTATTTTCTTGATCATTCTTACAAAGACTAAACCCAAATAGGTTTTACACAATCCTATATTCAGCTAGATTGTCACCTACAAGTTTAATAACACTAGCCTACTAAATCACCCAACTCGTGACTCTCTCAAAGACTAAAGAACACTCACCAAACAACTCTCTGTTTTTTGAAAGCCGAATCGAAAAACCCTAGCAAGAATAAAGTGCAAAACTGTTAACCTAACAAAACACTTTCTCACTTTATATATTCTTTACCCAAAACCTAAGAAGATATTTCCTAACGAAAATATCCTACTAGTATCAACCTTCCATTCTTGAATATCTTCTTACTAGATATTCTCGAAACCGCCTTTACTTTTGTGTAGATCTTCTAAGATCGTCTTCACCCGATATATATGCACTTCAGTTTTCACGTGTACAACTTATCGTTCACATGAACAATTTATATGCACATATTTGCTTCACATGAATAAAATTCATTCACAAATACAATGTAACGAAATCTTTATATAATATATCATAAATTGCCTAATATGCTAATATATTCTTTCCTTACGAGGAAATCATTTAAATGTTTAAAGCTTTATTACAAATTTTCCACATAAAATAAAAGGCAATTATGAAAATCATTTAATGTTTAATGTTTTGCCATATTTTTATTTTAAAAGAGTAAATCTTATTTTAATTTTTGTATTACATATATATTACACTTATTTCAAAATTAATGAGGGTTATTTTTGGCATTATTTTAAGTACTTACCAAAAAACCACCTAATCTACAAATTATGTTGACCAACCAACCCATTTTTCCAATTATGTTTTAAAAAGAAACTCATCTGCTAAAATACTCTTATATAATATGTGTTAATCAAGATCATGTTTTCAATCCAAAGTGATTATTAATAAATGTATATATCCACTTTATAAAATCCCAAGTGCTATTGAGATGTATGTTGAGAATTGATATACAATGTACTCTAAGTAACTCACTAAGAGTCTATCTCACTTATATATTTCGTAGTAAACAATAAAAAATAAACCCTAAACTCGTGATGTGTCCGTTTTTTTCCGGGAAATTATTTTAAAACATTTTTTCCTTTTGACCTGCGACGTCTCGTCTTCTTATTTCCCTCTATATATAGTTACCCTCTTTACTCCCTATATTTTTGTTACCATACTCTATACTTACCCTCTTCACCCTGTGTCTTTTTGTCAGATATATGTCCAATTTGTCGGTTGTTCCTTCTTATTCCTCCAGGTTACAGAGCAGTGTCAGTGCTATTAATAGTTTTGTTGATTGGGAAAACCTCCCCGTGCTAAACCCTGGTCCAGGTAAATAGCCTGATAATACTAGTGTTGTGTGGTTTAAATTTCTATACGATATTGTGAAGGCGTTCACTCCAATTCTTGAACAAGGATGGGTGCAAGCGTGGCCAACTTACTGCTTGATTCTCGATGATTATAAGGGACGATGGTTTCTTATACTCGTTGTAAGCATCAATTGGGTTTCCTTTTAAAGATCTAAAAACGACACTAACCCTTTTGTATAGGAAAAAAATTAGGTGGGTTCTGTCACGTACTAGAACAGTTTGGAAATATTTTAATATGGTGGGAAGAACAGCTTACCGAAACCACATGCGTATGTTGAAGATGACTTGGGAGCTTTGCCGGGAGAAGCCCGAGTGGATGTTAACAAGAGTTTGGCTTGAACTAGTAGATATGTTTGAGGAGTTTGGACCTGATAATTATGGATGGCTAACAAACATGCACAAAAAAACCTGTCGTTTAGTAAGATAACTCAGCCGTTTGGTAAGATAACTCAGCCGTCAAATAAAAATAACTCAGTCTTATAGTAAAAATATAACTCATACATGCACCAAAAAATGACCACGAGTTTAGTCAGATATCTTTTCCTTGCAAATTTACCTAAATATTCCCGCCTCTTCGTATTACACTAATATCAAGAAATATATTTATAACCGATCCAGGGTATCTCATACCCTACTTGATTTTCTTGATTTCATTTTTTGTTTCATATTACTTGATTTTTCACTTTCTTTTAATTATTGCTTTTCTCTTTCCAAAAATACGCAATCACACATTTTGCCAAGAAACATATCTTTCTATAATTAATTAATGGAGTAGTATATAATAAATCGAAAAATTAAGTATTGAAATTTGGAAAACATAGATAAGATGGGTTAAAGAGAGAACGATGATTACTTTTTAATACAAATGATACCTAATATAAAGTTACCAAGGGTAAACGCGGCTATGATGTTTTCTTACGCAGCTTTGATGTGATATTACGGGTGAAATGATATCTTATTACTATGTTACCGATGTCAAACGCAGCTACGAGGCAAATGATGATTTTAACTTTTTGTTTCAAAAGGGATTTTCGTTTAATTAAATAGTCAAATGTAATCTAGTCATAGCATAGTAAAAATCATAACTTAGTCTTAGTCATATTGTCTATAACATAACTCCGACATCAGCATAAAAACTCAGTTGTTTATTTAAATAACTCAGATAACATGAAAACACTTTAACTTAGATATTGTCCTGTATAATACGGATAAGTATTACCGCTTCTAATATCGAGAAATTTTCATAACCAAGGTCAAACTGATAGGATTTGCTTGTAAAAGTCACTAAATTGTACACAAATAAAAAGGTCTGATTGACGTATTACCACTCATAATTTTTTAAGTTTATTATATAATAAAGGGTATTTAAAAATTTTCATTACGATTTCACTTACTGAGGTAAGAATAACTCAGCCCTTATCAAGTTACCGACTTAAGGATAACTCAGTCCTTATTACATTCCAGACGTACGAATAACTCAGTGCTTATCAAGTTACCGAGTTAAGAATAACTCAGCCCTTAAGAATAATCAATATATTAGTTGTGTAATACGAGGAGGCACGATTACGAAAACTCGTGACTTCTCGAGACATCACCACGTCTCTCTCTCTCTCTCTCTCTCTCTCTCTCTCTCTCTCTCTCTCTCTCTCCTTGTATCTCTGTTTTTCATCATAACCCTTTCTCTCTATTTATCTCTCGGATTTGAAGAAGAGAGTCATTCTCAAACTCATCTACCAGGAGGTATACTTTGTCTTTTTTTTACCCATTTTAATTTAAACAAAATAACAGTTGGTCTAATTCTTTTACTTGATTACTAAGAGAATATTGTCTACAAATGTTAATCAGGGAATCCAAGATAAATTTAGTTTATATGTTCATACACATCTCAATAAACTGATGGTTCCATGGCGGTCCTTGTGACAACTGATTTTGTTCAACTTTTTCTTATCTCATTGTTTACATTGTGGTAGACCAACTCTAGTTCTCGCGTATCATGTCCAACACATTGATGGAACAAATTTAGTTTCGCCGTTTGTTGTTCAATGCATTCATCAATTGTTTGTTGAATGACCAATTGTAGTTCTCGTGTATCTTGTCCAACGAATTCTTCAATTTTAGATGATGTGCATTGGAACCAAACCAACGATGCGCATTATTCAATAAATTTTAGGAAGGAAAATATTGTTGAGTAGATGTTGAATTAATATGTGGAGGAGAGAAAACCAGAGTTAGACTCTTAATGAGTTACTTAGAGTACATTGTATATTAATTCTCAACATATATCTCAATAGCACTTGGGATTTTATAAAGTGGATACATACATTTTATTAATATTCACTTTGGATTGAAAAGAGAATCTTTATTAACACATTTTATATAATTCACATTCGCCAATGATCTGTGGTTTAGGGTTTACTAACAAATATAAAAAGGGAAGTTAACTAAACCCTAAACCCTTACTATTCAGATAATATTCTCATATAGAAACGTGAGTTAGACTCTTGCTGAGTTATTTAGAGTAAATTGTATATGATTAACTTTATATGAGTTAGATCTTGTTCC
>OVBE01012408.1:0-13428 GCA_900406425.1 Iberis pinnata
AAAATGTATTTTGGGTCGAGCAAGAGAAACAAGCCGAGGAATATGCTCGAAACATCCATAACAAACACCGATAAGCTCATAAGTTAACGGAAAACTGTTCCGAAGCAATTTGCAATCTGCGAATCCCTCACCAAAACCATAGCCAAGATGCAAGCGGTGAAATCGCAGATCCACCATGCCACTAGTGCAGCCCCAGAACTCCATTCACTGCTCGCATAACTAGCACCCAGATTTCCGATCCTAGAAAGATCAAATCCCAATGTATGATGGCACCACCGATCCGAAAGCACACTTGCAAATTTTGCAGATCGCGATGGCAAGGTCAAAAATAAGGGAAGGAGAAAATGACGTAGGTTTCTGCCTTCTTTTCGTTGAACATCTCCACGGGGTAGCCCTCGAGTGGTTTTGTCGCCTAAAGCGAAACTCTATTCTGAGCTTTTGACAACTCTCCTCGGAATTCCTCAAACAGTATTCCATGTTCATGGATAGGGAAACCTCCGACGTCGATCTTTGGAGTCTAACTCGGAAAGAGGATGAATCGCTCTGGGATATCATGAAACGATTCAAGATCATAATGTCGAAAGTTAGCGGAATCAGCGACAAAGTGGTCATAGATGCGCTCTGCAAAACTCTCTTGTTAAATCCAATTTTCGAACATAGTTAGCCCTCGAAAACCGTGTACGATCCATGACGCACTACACAAAGTCACATATTTTATTAACATCAAAAAAGAGATGAAAGTTATGTCGCAAAAGCATAAGCCGACGAAATCGTCTGCCAAAGATGCTCCCTCAGAGCAGAAATAAAAAAAAAGAAGAACCCTCACAATGAAAAATACGTTTATCACGAGGGAGAAAACCTCCAGGGAGCACATAATTACGCAATCAATCCATCGTCCGAAGGAGGGAAGACGTCAGGTAATACATGGACTCGAAACACCTCTTACAATGAAAATTCGTTCTATGAGTTCCATTAGACCAACGGTCACACCACAGAAAACTACGAAGTACTCGGAGCAAGATTAACAACAAAGTTACTCGCAGGACAGATAAAGAGATCTCCATCATAAAAAATCTCCTCAAAGATTCAAACCAGCCGCCTAGGCCAGAACAGGCACCACCGGGAAACAATGCACCCAAGGGTTCCAGAACATAAGGGAAACAGGGAAGAGAACCCGGGGAGAAAACCGGCAACATAAACCACCACCGAGTAAATATGATAATCGGAGGGTCAAAATACTGCAAGGACAACATTTCCACAATTAAGGCCTATCATCGAAAGGCCGAAAAGAGCGCCAACTGGCCTGACAATCTCCTATTCGCTTCTTTCGACCAGCCGTAAAAATGCGATCACCTTCGAGGAAAGCGAAACTGTCAGAATTGACACTCCTCAGAGCGATCCTCTTGTAATCAATCTTGTCATAGAAGATCTCATAGTTGTGCGGGTCTTCGTTGACACATGAAGCACCGTAAACGTGGTCTTCCGCGATACTCTAAACAGAATGGGAATCAAGCTAACTGAAGTTACTCCCACGCTAAAACCATTCACCGGATTCTCCGGTACATCTACCATGGCCGTTGGATCAATTCCATTTCCCATCATGGCGAAAGAAGTCACCAAAATCGTTGATTTCAAAGTAATCGATCATCCTGCCATTTACAACGCGATTGTCGGAACACCATGGATAAAATCCATGAAAGCAGTCCTGTCGACTTACCACCTAGGTATCAAGTTTCCAACGCCCCACAAAATTTCCGCAATCTGGGGATTTCAAAAACAAGCAAGACTCTGGTTCATAGCCGAGCATAAACTAAGACGGGTCACAACGACATCAGTGATCGGGCCCAAACCAACAAAGCTAACCCAGGAATTGACAAAAAATATTTTGGAAAAACCTAACAGTGCTTCGGGAAAACACGAACTAGATTCGTCAACTACAGAAATAGGTCAACCTAACGAAGGCGACCAAGCCTCCGAACATAACACCCTAGACCAAACGGTGCCAACAACACCCAAAAAAGTTGTCGACCCAACTCTAGCCACTCGTCTAAAACGGAGGACGCAACATCGCCAAGCGAGTAATCTAACTCAAGGCAACCCACTGAACTACGAGACGGCTTGATCCAAAAAAGGGTACGTAGGCAACTTTTCGTAGGAAAAGTACAGTTGTCCCTCCTAAAAAAGGGGGGGGGGAGTGGGTATGTATACATAGACTCGTATACTCCCATATTCGCATCTTCGTGATTACACATATTCAATCATACTCCAAAAATTCTATATCATCATATAATCCAGAAACAATAAAAAAAACATTCCCCAAGCATATCTTCGAAACGCAAACAGAAAAATAACTTTCGGAAAAAGTAAGACGTCGTGAACTTCCGAAAATGAATTTCCAAACTCATACGAACACAGTCTTTATAGACTCTAGAAACCAAAATTTGGTCAGCACTTCCGAACGGTCTACGGAGAGATGCTCGATTCCAAATCAACACAAATCTATCGCAAATTCCAACATCGAAATGGAATCAGGTTGAAATCGCTGAATATGGTATCTAAGCCAGAATAGTCACTGCACTCCTTATAACTGAGAGTAAACATAGGTCATTCCCTAAACCCAGCACACTGTTCTCTAACATCTCTAGACATAATATCTAAAGTGGATACAAGATTCCTAAACTTGTCTTGTCGCTCACACAGGCAAATCCACACGTCTCGGAATTTTGAATTCTCTAAAAAACTAGCATCAGAAGCAGAAAAGCAAAACGTAGCGATAAATCAGAAAAAGAAAACGGATTGACTACTCATAATTTCATCTTTCAATAAACTAATCGTAAACACAAGTTACAGAAAGCCTCAAAAATACAAGTCTTGCAGCCACATACAGCCTGAACAGTCTCAAACAAAAAACAAAAAATCCTACTCATAACATCTTCACCCCTCACTAGATGGGATCATAGCAACCAGTACACAACGCGCCAAACGCCCTCGGGTCCTAGTCCACTGCCTCCTCATCGCCTTGCACCAAAGTCCCGACGTCCTCCGAGTCAGGAGAAACATGAATCAGAGCCCAACATTCCCGGGCCTCCATCAGGATCAGAGGAATCAAGGATCTCACATCCTTGTTTTTTTCATAATAACCAACATCTTTTTCCATTCAACATCAAACGCGGCAACCATCAAAGGTACAATGCGTTTGCTCTATCTTTTCGAGTATGGCCACAAAGCGGGCCGAATGGACCGCCATAGCAGAAACAACCTTGCATCTACCCCGTATAGCTGCACGGCGAACCTCAGATGCGCGCTTCTGATCCAAGAAACAACCTTCTTCGTCTTCTAACGAGAAATTTGTTCCTCAGATCTGTCAGCCCATTACCGAGCCACACACGCCTCTTGCTCCTTCGACTTAAGAGCCTCTTCCATGATGTGGATGGCCTATCACAAAACCCCTAAAAACTTACTAAACACACTCGGGAAAACAGAATCGTGTAAGCACATACTAACCTCCATAAACCGGGGTGAAGCCTTGACATACGGTTGCAACCTCACATTTTTCTCTCTAGAACAGGAGGCTGGTGCGGTGAAGTACTCATGAAATCAAAGAACGCTCAAACGGCAGCAGCGGGATATGAACTAGGTTGTTAAAGCCATTTAAGAACGCTTTAGGAGACAATCCCTCCCCGACATGGATAGAACCAACGACGTCTCCATATTGCGGGGATCTCTCCTGCTCTCTCTCAGAAGGCAGCTCATACAAGAAAAAGTTCTCCATAGTTGGTTCTTCCTCCTTGATAACAACATTGGGACAAGCACAAGCGTTGTGATAAGCAACAACGTTTTGTACTAGTCCGCCTCGGAGAAGTTCCCTAACACCAAGTATATCTTCCGGATACGGGGGAAGGGGATCGGAAACTTCATAATAAAAACAAAACATTAGACATCAACTAAAAGAATTAGAAACTTGACTCCCTGGTCGCAATATCGTATCGACCCCATTTCCGCCTATAGAGGGGTATATATCCCTCCTTGATGGAAGCGCTACTTATCTGAAAAAATAAGTAACACTCTTTCCATCGCTTCAGATTGTTCTTGAATGACTGGATGATCCCCATACCGGCTCAGGGCACCAAATAGTACATGGGCATCTTATCCACTCTCGTAGCAAGAAGAAGCGCGATCAAGTTTTTGATATCTAGAATCATCCCTTGTTCTTAGCTTAGGACCAAAGTACCAACCCGGTGCTGAAGATCATGAGGCAACTACAACTCCCAGAACCGGAAACCATAATCGGCAATGCAGCAAGTGAGCTTCATAGCAAGTAAACCATCCTGGAGGTGGAGAGTTGGCTTCCTCGCCATATACTGGCAAATGAAACTCCACATCATCCGGTACCTTACAGAACTCCCGGATAGTGTTCAAGAAAGTCATCCTACACTCACTAGGACCTCTGCAGTCACCAAAAAATCTGGGTCTCTTTGGACACCATGACTCCGGATGCGGAACAACATCTTCGCATGTCTCTCGTAGGAATATTTTGAATTCTGTCGACTCATTTGAATACCAAATAAATCTAACGGGCAGAACAAAACCCCTGTCATGTGTACAAAGGCTTTCCGGATCAAAGATCGATGGCAATGCATTTTTCGCTACCCCTCTCCCCAAATTCATAACAAAGTAAATGAAATAGTAGGAGATTGAGAGAAGAAAAGTTCTTATTTACCTATGAGAATTTCTTGAAGAATGAGAAGGTAAAATATAGTGAGGTAACTTCTCCATTTTATAGGAAAATTTTTACTATTCACCTCCGGACCTTTTGAACCATAAGTTCTGCCTACTTATCGAACATACAACCTCCCGAGAACATTACAAATGTTCCTGTAGGCTGGGGGCTAATTGTTAGAATCAAAAATGGTTACGACTAAACTAATGCTTCAACTTGTTCATCATGATTCCGACCAACAAAACATATCCACTGAACTTCAGGAAATACGTTTTGGAAGAGACGCGTAACAATTATCAGAAAGTTAGACAACCACCTCTACACTCTTTTTTCCTTAGTCGAGAAGGTTTTGTCCCATTAGGTTTTCCTATCACTAAGGTTTTAACGAGGCAAGATGGTTCAATTATGACCGATGATCGCAATAAACTAAAGACGCTACGATAAAATCGGATCGACGACAAGTATTTTTCGACAAATTCCTTGAGCTTCGTACGTTGCTTACACACGAAAAGGATAAACACACGATAAGCTCACCAACCGATGAGATGAACCTTACCAACTCAGCTTGCCAATTGCCAAGCTGAATAACACACATTCAGCTCGCTAACTAGCAAGTTGTATCTCGTAAATTCAGCTTGCCGATTGACGAGTTAATTTCGTGTCGAACCCTTCGTCTTTTTGTATCATTCTGAGATTCTGTTAGAATTCTGCGACTAAAATCATAAAACTTATTCTCTTCGTATAGATATCACGACCATGCGATTATTCTTTATGAATCGTGGAAGTTTCAGAAGTCCTTTCATATAAGTTTCGAATCGTATAAAATGGCTAAACGGCCGAAGGTATCATTCTCCGAAATGATCTTAAGGATATGTTTTTATCTTTAAATCATATGAAGCGGTAATGGTCAATTTGTCATAAGGCCCATGTCGTATCGACGCACGAAAGACCAATTGACAGATAAGAATCGGAAAATCGCCTAAACCGTATAACAGCCCAACGAGGCCTAAACGCATTTCTAAGAAAGAATCCGGCCCAAGTACAACGACAATCACATCTTGTTGTGAAATCCATAGAGAAATGGAACGAATTCGCAAAAGGGAAGTTTTCGCAAAAGAAAACAAAAGTTTCCGCTAAAGAATCGGGGACCAGAAACGGAAAATGAACAGGCAAGGAGTCTATATAATAAGGATGAAGGGAGGAGACAAGACCCCTTTAACTTTCCGCACCAAAACACTTAAGATTTTTAGGCTTTTATTCTGTTCTTAGAGAGCTGCGACTCAATTAGGCTATTCGCGGTTCTGTTTTTAGTTCTAGGATATTCACCGGTTGTTCTTACGGTTGGAACTGCTGCCTGATTGTAAAATTTTCACAAGAATAAGAATAAGCATCCTCTTTTCCCCATTTCGTATTCTTTGAATTTCATACTCATTCTTTTATTTTCGTACTTTGATCTTATTCGTGTTTGACTCACAGAAATCCGGAATCTCTTGAAAGTTAGAGTTCACTCTGATTTTCTGTAACTATCGGAAATCGACAGTGCGAATCTCGGTTCCCAGAATAATCATCAAAAACAAAAAATAACACTTGCGTTTCATGCAATGGTGATCATAGTGGCCTCGTTAAAACCTGTGTCTAGAAAACCTAGTGGGACAAAACTAGACACAGAAAAAAAGAGTACCACCAATGAACACTCTGAAATGAAAAGAGCAAGAAGAAAAGAGACAGAGCCAGACACTCAACCTATAAAAACTGGTCAAGGATGCAGCTCGTACCATCAGCAGAGAAGGATGGTGAGGGGAGAGGTGGCTGGGTAATTAAGACGGGTGAGCCGGTCTCGGATTGTTTGAATAATACAAGCCTTTAGAGTGGGTGGGTACAAGGAGGTTCAGCATGACTCCTCCCATTACGCTCTTTCCATATATGCTAGATGGTGGCTTGGAAACAAAGCTTGAGAAACATTGAGTAAATATGGGATTGTGGGCACCGGTGAATAGATGTAAGTGTAGCTGGCCGATCGGGTGAGATATGGTGCCGTAGTAGAGGGGAGGCTATAGAAGTCCATATTGTGTAGAAATAGGGGGATGCAAAGAAAAGATGATTGCGGAGGTCCATTCGTCAGGCTCGCGACTTAGGAGACACGACTGTACAACTCCTTAGAGCCAAGGGAACATCCCAATGTGAAATGAGATGTCATAGAACTTCATTCTCGTAGTAGAGGTTTTTGATGTGTAGAGAATTGATTTTATGGGTCTTTTCCATGTTTCTCATAACAATCTTTATATTCTTGTTGATGTTGATTATGTGTCTAAGTGGGTTGAAGCAATTATTAGCCCCACTAATGATGCAAAATTTTTACTAAAAATGTTTAAGTCTTTGATCTTCCCCAGGTTTGGTCTTCCTAGAATAGTCATCAGCGATGGAGGCACTCACTTCATCAATAGAGTCTTTGACGGTTTTCTCAAGAAGCATGGGGTGAAGCATAAAGTCGGAACACCTTATCACCCTAGAATAGTGGACAAGTTGAGGTTACTAATAAGGAAATCAAAGCGTTCCTGAAGAAAACGGTAAATGAATCTAGGAAAGATTGGTCTTGAAGCTAGATGATGCTCTACGGGCTTACAGAACAACATTCAAGACCCCTTGAGGTACTGCTTCTTTTAACCTTGTCTATGGTAATGCTTGTCACTTACCTGTAGAACTGGAGCACAAGGTGATCAGGTATTGCTCTACAATTCTAGACTAAAATTATTCCAACGAAAATTCCAAGATCTACAAGGGAAGGACCAAAGTTGCACATGACAGGAAAATCATTCCAAGTGACTTTCAACAGGGTGATCAGGTATTTCTCTATAACTCTACACTAAAATTATTCCCACGGAAATGAATTTCTAGGTGGTCTAGACCGTTTGTCATCAAAGAAGTAAGACCATATGGTACGGTTGTACTGAGAAATCGCCAAGGTAATGATATTGTTGTAAATGGTCAAAGGCTCAAGTCTTATCTAGCTACTACAAAGCTTATGGAGGAATCTGAGATTCCTCTAGAAAATACGGCCTCGTTTAGAGGTAAGTGCCGTCAAGCTATTGATGTTAACCAAGCGTTGAGTGGGAGGCAACTCACTATTTGGTGTTTTCAGTTTACTAGGTCTTAGTTTTGAGTTAGTTTAGATTTTAGATTACTAATTTTTAGTTTTTAGTTTTGAGTTCAAAGTGTTTCAGGAAGTTTAAGAAATGAAAACTTGGTCGAATGTTCAGATCGATGGATCCGTCTATGGATCGATCGATCTGTCTATGAATCGATTGATCCATTCAATTAGGAATTATACGTGCAAAAGGAGTGATCGATCCTTCTTGGATCGACGATCAACCGAAGTCTAGAATCAGCAGAGAGACGGATCGATCGATCCGTCTATTGATCGATCAATCCGTTTATGGATCGATCGATCTAGACATACCAAGAAGTTATGTAAAAATAGATCGATCGATCCCTTGCCCTGGTAAGTCAAAAATTCACTTAAAATGAACCGGATTTCAGGAACTAAACCAGTTTTCACTTAATTTGAACCGAGTTCTTCTTCCTCTTTACACCAACGTCGATCCAAAGCTTCTATTTCACCATTTTTTCTCCAAAACTTTTCAAAAATCTCCACTTCTCTACCTCCTCCAATTCTCAATCGATTTTTGAGACTTTGGACCCTATTCCAGACGATTTTGAAAGCCCAAACCGATTCTCTCAATTTAATTTTGATTCAAGCAAGGTATGAAACCCTAACTCTCTCTTTTGGATCCGAAAATTAGGGTTCATTTGGGGATTTTGAGTTTTATTGAATATGAATGATGGAATTGTTTATATATGTGCTATTTTACTCTCTTTTGTGGTTAATTGACAAATGCATATGGATTTTGGATGAGTTATATTGAGATTGAGAATTTTTTTATTTTTGGTTTGAAATTTTGGTAAGGATTTCGGGTTTGGAGATTCTAGAGTTTTTTCATGGATATGTTGTGCTTAAATGAGATATGAGAATGGTTTAGCATTGAGTTTGGATTGTTAGTTGTGTTGGTTAGGAATTTCATAACTTTTATGTGCAATTTCTATGTATAAATAGTTTGGATTTTGATTCTTGGAATGGTTGTTCATTTGATTCTTGCTAATTTAATATTGGCATTGCTCAAATCATTGTCCACCATACTTCATGATTGATTGACAACTTCATTGGAATTGCTTTTAGATTTTTTGGAATTTTCTAGTTTCTTGGTTCTTTGAGGCATCTTGATTTTTGCTAATTTGAATTAGTATTGCTTGATCATTGCTAAATGTTTCATAATGTGATGTTTTGGATGGATTTGATGGAATAGTGTCTTGACTTACATAAATTACGCATGTGATTCTTGCTAATGGTTTAAGTTAGTATTTCTCGATCAATGTGTCTCAAATGATTATTTTGCAATTGATTCTTGTTAACTTTAAAGTTGATATTGTTCGATCGTTGCATAACCATTCACTCGTTTGTCTCTAGATAATTTAGTTGTTACCTCTGTCTTGGGTCTTTTCTTTGCAGAATGGATCTAACTGACAAAGATCCCATGTGGTATGCCGGTTTGGAGGAGGATACACTAATAGATATAGGCAGAAGAACCCGCTCACGAAGCTCGAAAAAACAAAAGCCACAAACCGACCGTTTAGCTTTTGCAGCGCCTCCAGCAACCAAGAAGCGAGCAACCGAAAAGAAAATAGGGAAAGCGGTAGCTAGTAGCAGTGGGACCAACGAGGAGGACAAAGAAGACAAATTGGTCATAGATCCAAAGTACCAACAGAAGCCTTGGCCTCGGAAACCAAAGACACGGTTCAAAAACTACCAACTTGATTTGGTAGTTTCCTAGATCAAGAGACACGGGGGTTAGAAGGAGAGGAAGTTCACGGAAAAGTGGGATCAGTTTGATTCCATGTTCTATAATGCCTTTTTGCATAGTCAGATGGATCCCACCCGATTTGCAGATCATGCAACTTTGATCGCATTAGGAGTGAATGAGGACGTTAGTGGTCTTTTTTCTCGGATGGGTCTCGGAAACTTTCCGTTCCAAGCCTACTCTTTATATCCCGACCTAGCGAGACTGTTCTTAGCCTCATTCTAGATCTACAGCCCGGGTTTCGATCCATGGAACCCGTACATTTCAGAGACTAAGGTACAATTCTTTTTCCCTGGTCGTCTTTACATGATATCGATGGCTGGGTTTGGACTCATCTTCGGGTTCCGATCGGAGGGGCATCTTCCAGAGCTACCGAAATTCTACTCATATAGTGATTTATGGGACGTGATAGCACATGGAGGATATGATTCTCGGGCTGCAAAGCTCACTGGGAATCGCAACCCAGCGATCCGCAATAGCCTTGAAGATTTTGGGATGCACTTTCTCTGGTAAGTCGGAGATGGAAATGGTCAGTTATCAGGAGCTTGAGTTCCTCCACTATGCAGTATTCCATTTCACGATGGTGTGCTATTAGATTGACAAGGACCAAGCTCAGCATGACATTAATTTGGGATGGGTTTTCGCCAAGATTTTACCTAGCCGGAAAATGGATGTGTTTATATGTCCGACTCGGAGTGAGGTGTTGAGTAGTTTAGCTACCCTTACTTTTCAGCATGTTGGGATTCTAATGGACCTGTCTTTTCAGAAAAAGGAAACAAATCGGGTTGATTGGCCTTATCTCTTTTCTACAAAGTGGTTCGGGACCCCAACGATCTACATGTTTAGGAACGAAGGCGGACATGTGTGCAAGGTCTACCTGCCCAAGGAAGAGATCACCAGTCTCACTTCTTTGACCAACATATGATTTCTCCCAAGACCCGAGCATCTACACGGTGCACCTGCACCTGTACTTGATGCTCTGAAACTTCCTAGAGGTCATGCTCAACGTCAGAGACCCGCTTAGAGGCAGATATGCCAGAGAGATCCTAGCCTATAGGACAGTTCCTCTATCTTACCCGAGGACTTCAGCGAGTTCGACTTAACGCCTCGATTTCCTGACTTCACTGATTCTGAGATGATCTAATGTACTACAGATACCTCAGAGCGGACGCACAACATGGTTCAGTAGATGTGGAGAGCGATAGCCAAGATACGACACCCAACCTGTTTCAGAGCACCTCGGGATCGCAACGATGATGAGGGGGACCTTCTTCTAGGAGAGAGAGACGATGGCAGTTCGGGACAGACCTCAGACTGATTAGACTTCACCTTATCAGTATTTTTTTCCTTTTCACTTTGGACTTATGTACTTTTATTCTTTTTATGTTTTTCGGACTTATGTTCTATTCAGGTCATTGATCCTTCTTCTGGATTTATGTTCACACCGGAACGATATAAAATAAGTCTGGGGGAGGGTATATGATGCTACTAACGTTATTTTGATGTTTTTTCTATTTTGATGAAATTTTCAAAAATTTTCGTTTTGATGTTTAAATAAGTGTATTTGAGTCGAGTCGAGTCGAATGAACAATGACCGGAATCCATGATGAATACTAACCTGGTGTGAGTTTGGTATCAATCTCTACTTGACAACTAACTTAGATTAACTATTGCATGTAGGATTGGAACCCCATTCATTAATTTATATGCTTTTGAAAGTTCTGGTGTTTTGGATTGTTGATGATTATATGCTAGCTCTAATTTTTTATTACTTAAATTGACTTTAAATTCTCTTATCTATGGTGTTGGAATACTTTGAGCTAGGTATTTTTGTCTTCAGCCCTATGTAAAACCAACAGTTCTTTCAGTACGATAATGATCCCCTTCTCCTCCCCTTCAATAAAAAAGAGAAAAATGGTATAGTAAAATGATTAAAAAGCGTGATCTAGAAATTTGTAGTCGATCCCAGGAAAAAAACCACCTGCTAAAAAAAGAAAAGCAGTAAAACAAAAAAAGAAGAAGGAAAAAAGAATAGAGAAGTGAGAAAAGGAGAAGGAAAAGACAAGATCTGAAGTGGTTTGGTGCTCGAATTGGTATGGGGATCATGAATGACGGATACTCTAGAGTTTTGATCGATACCCCATAGGTAAGAACACACATGTTTGGACTTAAACAGTTTGATTGATTGGGATTTAGAGTAGGAAGCAAGTTGTTAGTTAGGTTGCTTAAACAATTTATTTGCAGTGATTGTCTAGGATTAGTGTCTTCTTGTTTTTGATGTCTGAACTTGAGGTTGCTGAGATTCTGAGAGTTCCTGTGTGGTCTGGTTTTCAAACCTCTTCTCAAGATTTGGTTTTTCTTTACTTGAGGACAAGCAAAGATCTAAGTCTGGGGAGTTGATATCACTCGGTTTTAATTCTTTATAGTGGGTGTTTATGCCTGCTATTTTGCATTATCCAAGTGTTTTCCTTGTTTTTTTAGCATGTTTTCAGGATTCTAAGTGTTTGGGATGTTTTAGAGCGAAAATTATGATTTTCAGAAGAATTCAAGTACAAATGGACTAAACGAAGATGGAAGGATTGATCCAGGTTGAAGCATGATTGATCCAGGCGTGCAAGTATGAAGAGATCGATCGATCCATGCTAGGATCGGGTGATCCCTCTTGGATCGATAGATCCCCTTTGAAGCACAGATCGATCAATCCTTCATTGGATCGAGCGATGCTTTTACACGAACAAGAGTGAATTCAAGCAAAAAACGCATTCGTCCTCAAGTCATATTATTAGTTTTCTTATTGGGTTTTTATTTTATTTTTAGTTTGATACTATAAAATCCTTTTGGCTTACTATTTTTAGAGGGGGAATAATTAGTTTTACAGACGTTTTACAGAGAGACGACCATCCTTGTGTTCTTGGAAAAGATTTCTAAACTCTTTCTTTTATTTATATAATTTGGTTTTTGAATTATGCAATATTTACTCTTTCTATGATTTATGTATTTGTTATCATGCATGAGTAGTTTACTTGTTAGGTTTTAGGGCTTCCTAGGAAAACTAGGTTAATTGTTAAGGGTTTAATAGAATGGATTACAATTGTTAGGTTCTCAGTCTATATTTGTTCCTATTGCATGAATTAGAGTAGCTAACTAGTTCATTGATCTTAGAATTAAAAACTCAAAAGGAGTATTGTCTTAGGGGTTTACGAACATATCGAATCTAAATTGTGATGCATGTTTAAATCATTTAAATACAACGAAAGTTTGTCTTTTGTTATTTAAACATAGAGATCTAATACTTCAGGAGAAGACCAGTCCATTGTTGTCTTTTGAGTTGGGAACTATTTTCAAAGAAAATCTTGCATGTTAACCTTGACTTTTAACCTTAATACCTGTGAAATTCCCTATTGCCTAGCGTTTTCGTTATTTGTTTACAACCGTTTTTAATTTGTCGTTATTTCTATTTTCAAATCACAACCATTACTTTAATTTGTTATTAGATTAATACGATTTTAAACTAAGAGTCGTACGTTCTTGGTCTCTGTTGATTCGATCCCTTTTATACTACTGCATTTGCTGCGCAATTGTAGTGAATATATTTGGATTAAAACCTGAGTGTATCATCAGGGAAAGCAGCAATGAGGCTACATCTTGTGAGCAACAGAGCGACAGAAGATCATGGAGGAAGTCGAGCGTAGGGGCCTCGATGTTAACAGTTTGTTGCATGAAGTCCTTGAAGTCGCGGACAACTTCATTCTTGATATTCGTTGAAGCCGTGAGAGTGCTTTCGGAGAGAAACAC
>OVBE01012409.1:0-13428 GCA_900406425.1 Iberis pinnata
TATATATATATATATATATATATATATATATATATATATATATATATATGTATATATCATTGAATTATCAATATTTGTGAATGCAAATACAAATATTATTGAATTATCCAAAAATTTGATTGGCAAAAAAATATATAGATGTTTTCTGATATATACAAAAGCTAATTCAATCAGGCCAGTCGAATTTTCTATATATAGTACAATATTTTTACAATAATATATATTTAATGCTCAAGAGTTAGACAACGTTCGAAGATGTTTCCACTGCTAGATCGAGCTGAAATTTGGACACAAGATAGCCACTTGAATTAGCTTGTATATAGAAGTGGGTTGTAGTCAATCCAACAGTGCAACAAAGAGTTATGGCGTTTTTACTGAAAATTGTTCGAGCTGACTCGGAGAAGAAACACGTGAAAGAAGAATGATCTTTGTCCAAGGGTGTATAATTATTAACGTTATACGTTATTTTGGATGTTTTATCCTTTTAGTGAAATTTCGCAAAAAAAAATTCTTTTAATTCAGTCGTGTCTAAGAAATCATGACGAGAATATGTGATGACTACTAACCTAATGTGACTAAAACTAATTTTCATTGACTGCTAAGATTTGATTAGTTGTTGTGTTTTATTCTGAATCACATTGGCTAACTATGTGCTTTTGAAAGTTCTTGTCTTTTGGATTGTTAATGATTAAATACTAGCTCTAAATTTATATGATTTAACTTGATCTTAAATTCTCTTACCTATGGTATTGGTATACTTTGAGCTAGGTACTTTTCTTTTTCAGACCTCTATAAAACTGATGAGTTCTTTCAGTATGACCCCGATCCCATTCTCCTTTCCTTAAAAAGGTAAAAGAGGGATAACAACGAGTCTCGAATTCGTTCCCTCATCCCATAATACCTCCTGCTAAAAAAAAAGAAAACGAAAAGCAAAGCTTAAACAAAGAAAAAAATGAGAAAAGCATAAAGAAAAGGAAAATAATAAAAAAGTGAGAAAATAAGAAGAAAAGGGATCGGAAGTTTCTTGATGCTACATTTGGTATGGGAACGTGAAGGAAAGAATACTTTAGTCCGTTGATCGATACCCCAAAGATAAGAATGCATATTTTATATTTAATTGAATTTAAAGAGATGGTTGATATGATTTGATGGTTTGATTGTTTGAGATTTCATAGTAGGATACATGTTGTTTAGCTAAGTGGTGGTATATGTTTTGGATATGGTGGCAGTTTTTGATTTTTGTTGTTGGATTTTAGTATTTAGACTTGGGGTATATGAGTTCTGCGAGTTCATGTGTGGTCATTTTGAAACTTCTTCTCTAGATTTGATATTGTTTTACTTGAGGACAATCAAAGATCTAAGGTTGGGGGAGTTGATATTCCTCGGTTTTAACACTTTATAATGTGCATATATGCTTGCTATTAAGCATCATCCAAGTGTTTTCCTTGCAGTTTTGGTATCTTTTACAGAATTATAGGTGTTCGGGTCGTTGTGGAACAAAATGATGGATTATGCACAAAACGGATACAAATTGATATATGTAGATTTATAGAGATAACATTTAAATCTGAAACTACACTGTAGAGAACAAATCACAGAAGTATTGATAGGGTCGAATCCCACAGAGACCAGACAGTACAACGTTCAATTTTCTCTCAAATCAAGCTAAGACGGAATAGTAAGATTATTTGTAATAGAATAAAAACAGTAATTAAATTAAACGGTTGTAAACGATAAATTAAAAGCGTCATGCATTAGCGAATTCCACATGTATTCAGGTTAAAAAAAAGTCAAGGTTAACATGCTGGATTTTAGTTTGAAAATAGTTCTCAACATGAAAAACATAAATAGAATAATCTCATCTCTGAGTATTAAACCCTATGTTCGAATTATCAGAAACAAACTATCGCCTTGTCTAACTAATTCAATCATGCAATAATATTCAGATTCAATTGTTCATAAGCATTTAGGACAATACTCTCGCAAGCAAGAATACTTATTCATCTAGACTAGGTCAAATCTCTTAACCAAATCTCTTTGTGTTTATCAGTCTAATACTAATGAACTAGATAGCCAATCTAATTCATGCAATAATAAAAATCTATACTAAGAACCTAACAATTTCAATCATTTATGTTAAACTCTAACATTTAAACATGGTTTCTCTGGGAAACCCTAAAACCTAACTAGTGAACTACTCAGACATTGCAAAGCATGAACAATACAAAATCAGAGAATAACACATCATAAAATAAGTATAGATATTGATAAATCACAAGGGTTCAGAGAAAACTTCTCCCAAATACAGATTTTCAAAATCTTCTCTCTCTCTCAGTAAAAATCTCTAATAAAATTAATCTTAATGAAAATAAACCTAGATATGAGGTTTTTATAATTGAAAAAGGAAAACATCAAAATAGGAAAAGTTGATAGGCTTGAGGAATCTTCTTTCAAATATGGAAATCTTCAAAAACTCTCGCATGCGTGATGGATCGATCGACCCATATATGGACCGATTGGTCCATCTTCTCCGGGAAATGTGGATCAATCGATCCATATGTGGACCGCTCGGTCCATAGCTTCTGTTTTCTCTAGATGTTTGGACCGATCGATCCAAGCTCTTCGTGGCTTCATTTCTTCATTTTGATCAATCCAAGACCAGACTGACCTCTCATTCCTTTACTTAGTCAAATTTCATCCAAATATGCAGAGAATCCATGCTTTAAGTTCAAATCGATCCGAAAACCCGAAAACATGAAAATGTACCAAAACTTGCAAGGAAAACTTTCGGATAATGCATAATAGCAGACATAAATGTCCACTAAAATGCATTAAAACTGAGTAATATCAACTCCCTCATACTTAGATCTTTGCTTGTTCTCAACTAAAGTAAGACCAAATCTGGTGAAGAGGTTTGAAAGGGAACACACATGAACTCACAAAATCTCAGAAACCCCAAGTATATATATCAAAACTCAAAAGACACCGATCTTAAACAATCACCACAAATGAACTATTTACCACCACTTAACTAATAGCATGCTTCCTACTCTAAATCACAAATCTATCAAACCATCAAGTCATTTCAATGAGCTCGTTAAGTTCAATTAAGTTCAGATAAATGCATTCTTACGTATGGGGTATCGATCGATGTGCTCAAGTACCTCTTTTATAGAAATGCTCATACCAAACAGAGCATCCAACGACTTATGATCCTGATTTTTTTTCTCCATTTCTCACTTCTCTTTTTTTATTTCTTCGCATTTCTGGGCTTTTCTTTCTTTTCTTTTCATTCTTCTTTTTTAGGAGCCGGTTTTTCTGGGATTGACTACGGATTTCTAGATCACACTTTCAATCCTTTTTCTGTACCGTTTTTTTAATTTTCTGAAGGGAGAGAGAGAGAGAGAGAGAGAAAAAGAAAGGATCCATATCATACTGAAATAACTTGTCGGTTTTACAGAGATTGAAGAGCAAGGTACCTAGATTTAAGAGTGTACCAACATTATAAGCAAGAGAAATTAAGTTCAGGCTAAGTCCTATCATGGTATAGCTAGCATTGAATCATCAACAATCCAAAAGAATCAAAACTTTCAGAAAAAATCAATCAGCAATAGGGTTCGGATCCTAAACATAGTAGTTAAATCTAACCCATTAATCTAATAAGATCAATACTATACTCACACTAGGCTAGTAGTCATCATAGATTTTGATCATGGTTCCTTCGACTCGATTAGACTTAAATATTAAATCAAAACGAAAAATTTGAAAATTTTCATCAAAAGACAGAAACATCCTAACAGGGTTAGTATCATTATACCCTCCACCAGACTTACTTCACACCATGCCGATGTGAAAATAAATCCAAGAGAAAGAATAAGAGTAACCTGAATTAATAGATAAGTCTGCAAGAGATGAAAATAAAGACAATACTAGATGAGTTCAAGGGAAAGGAAAGTACTAATGGTGAATTGCTCTCAAATTTGAAATATGTTTCGAACTCCTATGCCTGTAAAAAGAACAAACACTCAAGAGAGGTGTTAGAGTTCTTTCGGTTTGAAACATGTAATGAAATGGTTGTACAATGATTGAGCAATGCTAACTTAATAGCTAACAAGAATCACTTGTAAGAGAAACCATTAAAATCATAATGATCGAGCAATACTACTGGACAATTAGCAAGAATCATATGTGAAAGGCATCATTCAAAACAGTTCTAAGTATTCCATCCAGTATCGCATCATCAAGTTGGTAAGTAAAGAGCAATGATCAAGCAATAATAAATATAATTAGCAAGAATAAAGTGAAAATTTATGAGAAAAATCCAACTAATCATAGTTCTAAAATCAATGCAAATCAAAACTTCAAAAAAAGTGGTTAATGGTGAGCAATGATCTTAGCAATACTAATAGACCTTAGCAAGAATCAAGAGAGAGAACCATCAAGAAAACCAACAATTCAAGTGAGATGATTAGGAATGAACATAGATAAGAGATAACCCAAAGTAACTTGAAGATCCTTCACCAGTAATATTCTAAGTCATAGAGAACACAAAACTACATATCAATAGGTTAGTAAATAGAAATAAAACAAGACTTAAAACAACTAATCTAGACACCAAATAGTGGGTAGCCTCCCACTCAGCGCTTGTTTAACGTCACTTAGCTTGACGATACTTACCTCTATGCTGGAATTAAATCAACATCCAGAGATGCTCCATACCAAGCTCCAAAATCAGACACCTTCATCTTCAGAACCTTACTCATTGCTTTCTTTGTAACATTGATTCCTTTTTCCTTAAACTTTGGGGTGAATAATGCTCCAAGCTTTGAGAAAGGTTTTAATAAAACCCTTGCTCTTCACCTTATACTCAATTGCACCTTCGACTATCAATTGAGGAATCAAAATCACTTGAGAGTCTCTCTTTGTCTTTTTTGGTTTCACCTTCACCTTTTCCTTGACCCTTGGAATGGAAATCCTTGTTGAGATTTGAGATGTTCTGTGTAAGACTTCAACTACTACACATTTAAGATCATGTTCAATCTGATATTCATCCTCCATCTCCTCTTCTTTCACCATAGGTAGCATGGATATCCCCTTTGGAGGAACCACTGGATAGAAAACCCTTTTCTTGATGTTATTCAGGGATATACGCTGATTAGGAAGGTCAACAACAGCTCCTACAGTTGCAAGAAAGGGTCTCCCTATGAATAAAGGTTCATCTTCGTAACCATTCATCACCAAGATGTACAAATCAATAGGAACGAGACAATTCTCAACTTGTACCAATAAATCAGAGATAAATCCGCTGGAAAATACATTAAAGTCATTAGTAAGCTTAAAGGTCATGTTAGATGGCATAATACCTAAGATCTCCAATCTTTATGCAACAGTAACTGACATAACGCTTACATTAGCTCCAATATCACAAAGAGAATCTGTAAATTCTACTCCATTAATCGAACAAGGAACCAAAAATTCACCGGGATCTTGTAGCTTATGTAGTTTCCTAAGTTGATCTGGTTGCTTTCCAATCATCTCTCCATCCTCAATATCTAGTATGGGCCTTGTAGGTTGCACTAGGTAAGGAATCTTGGGATTCGAGATTCGAGAAAGTTCAAGAATCGTGGGAATAGTTGGACCGATCGATCCATGTTGGATCGATCAATCTTCATCGTCATACCGAATTATGCCTTTTGGACCGATCGTTTTGTCCTGGACCGATCGTTCTGAATTTTCTAGCATATTCTTTGTATCGATCGATCCAGGTTGAATCGATCGGTCTAAACTTGCTGCATCATTTCCTTTGGTCAATTTCAGACCTGAATCGTCCCGTTTTTCTCCCAATTCTTATCCCTTTTCAATCTTATAATCCTCATCAAACATATTTGCAACTAAGAACTTACAATATCTTATAGGCTTATCTTCAACTTTCCGAGGGAAGACACTAGCTTCAAAAGTTTGAGCAACCTAAGTATCCAAATGTTTCACATGTGTAGAGAGTGCTTCAAATTTCTGATTCAATTCCTTCACTTCTCTTTGGGATTGTTGTTGTCCTTCCAAGAGTTGATTGAACATCATCTCTATTGAATTGCTTTGTTGAGCTTGAGGTTGATATGGTTGTTGTTATACAGGCTGAGAGGTTTGTTGAAAACCGCCTGGATTTGAGTTCGACACAAAGGTCTTTTGCTACTGAGTTGGGTAGACTTGATCTTGAGGATTTTCTACATTAGTACTTCTCCAAGAGAGATTGGGATGATTCTTGTTGTACTCTTGATTGTGTATAACCTTTGGCCTTGGATATTAATGTAGCTCACTTCCTTTTCAACCCACGCAGTATTTTGCTCTGAAACGGCAAAGCAATCAACTTCCAAATCTTCAAAAAAACTGACATGTTTCTGGTTCTACTCTTTAGGAGTTTAGTAAGCATTCCTCTCATCACTGAAACTTGCCCCTTTAATTATGAAAGTTCAGAATTGTCAGATTCAAGTGTAACACCCCAAAACAACGTTTCCGGGGTTAAGAGTTTTCTTATTGGGCCTCAAATATGATTAACCAAAAGCCCAATTGGTTTGAAGAAAAGCCCATAATCTCAAGCCCATTATTTAAGAAAAAACCCTAGGGCACCTTTATATAAGTAAATAGAAGTAGAACTATTTTTTCATTATGCAGTTAAAGAAAAACCAGAGAGGAGAAACAAAGAGAGAGAAGGAGAAAAGCATCGTGAATCTCTGCTTGGTAATCAACAAATCATCCTGCTGTAGACAACATATTGGGTAAGGATAATATCCTCCTTTTGTTATTGAGTTTTTGATTTTCAGATGTGGTTAACCACTGACTTTGTCTCAACCTTTGCTGTCATATGAAGAAGAGTTAGGATGATATCTTGGTGTCTCTGGATAGATCTAGTTACAAGCTATCCACTAGTATAAGATTCGTCGCCATTGGATCACTGAGTCGATCGTGGTGAATTGTTAAAGTTGCCTGAAAACCATTCTGCATCTGTCAGATTTTTCCCAGATTTTTGTTAAGCCAGAAACTGTTGTTGGGTAGGGTTTTCGTGAGGCAATTTCCGTGCGAACCAGAGGGTTTCATATTGTGATTTTGGTGTCGTTGGAAAAAGCTTGTGTCAAGGTTTACGCATGTTCAATCGGTCTGCAATCGAAATTTGGATCTAAAAGTAGTGAGTAATTCTTTACACCCAAGAATACTTCTGAATCTGTCTGTTTTTTTTTTTGTGATTAAGTCTGGAACGATGCCTGAGTTGAAGTATTGATTGATCGTTTTCCGTTGATCTACCAGGAGTTTAGAGTTGGTCTTGGAATCGTTGGAAAGCTGCTGTTATAAGCTTTTCAATTCAATCTTTACTTTGTAATTCTAAGGTATATTCAGTGAGGTATAAGTGTTTCTTTTCGGTCAAGAAATGCTGGAAACTTTTAAAAACCAGAAACCCTAACCCTTGACCAAAATGTAATTGTAGTTTCGGAAACGCCAAAAGCCAATCTCAGCCTTCCAGAACGTTGTTTTCAGCTGAATTCAAGTGAGGGTGTGATCTGTGGAAGCACAGTGATCCTTTTCTCCTTTTATGCATAAGTTTCATATGTGTAGTTATAATTTAAGTTGCATATGTGAATGATAGTTGATGAGTGTTTGATGATGTGATTCATGTTGGTGAAATAAATGGTGAGTTGTGGTCATACTAATTGTATGGTATTATGTGATGTGTTGAGATGATGTTGACTATGAGAATGTGGTCTATATTGGACTGACGGGTTCAATGTAGCTCAATAACGACTGACGAGTCTAGATGGGTCCAAAGGTTATAAAGAGCTAACCGGATCTCACAGATGGGTACAAAGGTTATAAAGAGCTAACCGTACCTCGTAGATGAGTTCAAAGGGTATAAATAGCTACCCGAACCTCGTATTGTGTGGACCTCTTGCCTATGGCAAGGGAAGAATTGTATGTTATGATTTTGAATAGGAAAGATTGAAATGTGCTTGATGTATATGTTTTACATGTATATTAACTTTTGTATAAGAGTAGAAATTGTTCTGTGTTTTTGTGGGCATATGTGATCTCCTCACTGAGGAATTCGTTACTCATCCCCTCTTTTTCCCTGTTTTCCAGGTTTTAATACGGGTTTTACAAAATAAGAAAGATTATGGTAACAATGGTGACATGCTGTCTCATAAGTGCGGAAGACGGGTGTTATATTTGGTATTAGAGCCTGAATTAATGCCACTCCGGTTTTGACCCGGAGGGTCCAGTTTTGAAAAATGATTATTGTAAAGATTTCATAAATATGATTTTTGCGCCGCATAATGATTTTCATCTAAGGTAGCTAGAAGTGAAGGAGATCATCTTAGCATGCTTGATTTGTTTCTTTGATTGATTGATTATTGCATGTATTGAATGATGAGTTAAAGTAAATAATTGAATGATTGTTACTTGAATCTCTTTCCGCTATAAGCGTGCTCAAGGTTACGCTGAAAAGTCATTTACCGGACGAGCTACCTTAAGTATTTAAGAGGTTGCATGGAGAACCAGATGCAATAAAAGAATTTATAAAAAGGAGAGAGAATGGAAGTTTTTTTTTAACTTGATGTTGATTCGGTCTTAAAGGAAAAAATAGGCTAAGGAAAGAAAAATGTTCGACAAACACTATAAGTTTTACCAATCGACTGTACATGGTATAAATTTTATGCAAGGTGAAATTTTCTTGTAAGGAAATGAAGCATTTGCCGCAGGATTACTGGAGATGGAAACCTAAGTAATGAAATGTTGAAAGGAAACCATTATGTAGGATTGGACCACAAATTGGAAATCAACTTGCAACAATAGGACCTTGTTGTAAGGGTGCTAGTCCAGAGTGCATTGAAGAACCTAAGGAGTTCATAAGGGGTATGGGATGCTATTCCGCTTCAGTAAAAGTTAGACAATGAAGCTTACTTGTGTGAAACTACTTCCATCTCATAAGGACGTAGAGATGAATCGCTTGGAAGGGAAGACACCCATTTAATATGTAGAATGACTCAAAGGATGAGTATTTGACTTAAGAATTGGAAAATAACAACTATGACGTGAAGTCAAGTTTTGGTATACACTTTTCTGAAGGACAAGGATAGTATTTGCCTTAACCCTAAAGGAAGTGTTAGGAAAATACTACAACATAAAGTCTACCAAGGAAACAAAGGAATATAAGTCTTTATAGTAGCGCAATGGAAGCAAGATGAGATATGAAACTGTTATGCGATAGATTGCAAAAGAATCAAACCAAGGACGCATATAAGTATGAAGGATCTAAAGGAAGAGATCTCAAAGAAAACATCAATTGAATATCTCCATGTCACTGAATAAGAACAACTAAGGAGTACCAATGGAACGGTACCTACTAATGGAACGGTAGTCATCAAAGGTCACCTGACCACATCACTAGATTTGGTCTAAGGCAAAAAGGAACGCTAAGGACTTTGAGGTTTAAGGAGAAAACCCCACTGCATTCTATAAGGATTAAAAATCTGTAGAGGGAATGTTCTCTCTCGTGTAAAGCTCAAGGTTTGCCTACTTATGTAATGAAGGTGCGATCTTAGAGAAGTTTTGGAAGTATGCAGCTAATGACATCAGACCATACATAACCACAAATGGTAAGTGCCAATGTACGTTACAGTTGGATCGAATCTCATAATGGAAATGGGATGCAAAGATGACCTCTTTTGGAAGGGTAGTCGATTACTCCTCTTTGACATTTCTATTGCATTGGGAATGCATTTGGATTTTTCATCGAAGTTGGACACCCCTTGAATTCGGGGACGAATTATTTTTAAGTGGGGGAGAATTGTAACACCCCAAAATCACGTTTCCGGGGTTACGAGCTTTCTTATTGGGCCTCAAATATGTGTAACCAAAATCCCAATTGGTTTAAAGAAAAGCTCATAATCTCAAGCCCATTATTTAAGAAAAAACCCTAAGGCACCTTTATATAAGTAAATAAAAGTAGAACTATTTTTTCATTCTGCCGTTAAAGAAAAACCAGAGAGGAGAAACACAGAGAGAGAAGGAGAAAAGCATCGTGAATCTCTGTTCGGTAATCAACAAATCATTCTGCTGTAGACAACATATTGGGTAAGGAAAGAATATCCTCCTTTTGTTATGGAGTTTCTGATTTTCGGATGTGGTTAACCACTGACTTTGTCTCAACCTTTTCCGTCATATACAGAGGAGTTAGGAGGATATCTTGGTGTCTCTGGATAGATCTAGTTACAAGCTATCCACCGGTATAAGATTCGTCACCATTGGATCATTGAGTCGATCGTGGTGAGTTGTTAAAGTTGCCTGAAAACCATTCTGCATCTGTCAAATTTTTCCCAGATTTTGTTAAGCCATAAACTGTTTTTGGATAGAGTTTTTGTGAGGCAATTTCCGTGCGAACCAGAGGGTTTCATATTGCGATTTTGGTGTCGTTGGAAAAAGCTTGTGTCAAGGTTTACGCCTGTTCAATCGGTTCTGCAATCAAAGTTTGGATATAAAAGTAGTGAGTAATTCTTTACACCCAAGAATACTTCTGAATCTGTCTGTTTTTTTTTTTTTTGTGATTAAGTCTGGAACGATGCCTGAGTTGAAGTATTGATTGATCGTTTTCCGTTGATCTACCAGGAGTTTGGATTTGGTCTTGGAATCGTTGGAAAGCTGCTGTTATAAGCTTTTCAATTCAATCTTTACTTCGTAATTCTAAGGTATATTCAATGAGATATAAGTATTTCTTTTCGGTCAAGAAATGCTGGAAACTGTTAAAAACCAGAAACCCTAACCCTTGACCAAAATGTAATTGTAGTTTCGGAAACGCCAAAAGCCAATCTCAGCCTTCCAAAACGTTTGATTTCAGCTGAATTCAAGTGAGGGTGTGATCTGTGGAAGCACAGTGATCCTTTTCTCCTTTTATGCATAAGTTTCATATGTGTAATTATAGTTTAAGTTGCATATGTGCATGATAGTTGATGAGTGTTTGATGATGTGATTTATGTTGGTGAAATAAATGGTGAGTTTTGGTCATACTAATTGTATGGTATTATGTGATGTGTTAAGATGATGTTGACTATGAAAATGTGGTCTATATTGGACTGACGGGTTCAATGTAGCTCAATAACGACTGATGAGTCCAGATGGGTCCAAAGGTTATAAAAAGCTAACCAGATCTTGCAGATGGGTACAAAGGTTATAAAGAGCTAACCGTACCTCGTAGATGGGTTCAAAGGGTATAAATAGCTACCCGAACCTCGTATTGTGTGGACCTCTTGCTTATGGCAAGGGAAGAATTGTATGTTATGTTTTTGAATAGGAAATATTGAAATGTGCTTGATGTATATGTTTTACATGTATGTTAACTATTGTATAAGAGTAAAAATTGTTCTGTGTTTTTGTGGGCAGATCTGATCTCCTCACTGAGGAATTCGTTACTCGTCCCCTCTTTTTCCCTGTTTTCCAGGTTTTAATACGGGTTTTACAAAAGAAGAAAGTTTATGGTAACAATGGTGACATGCTGTCTCGTAAGTGCGGGAGATGGGTGTTATAACAACCCCCTTACCTCTTATATCAAAGTCTGGGCAGTGATTGTTGTTGCTAATTGCTAAGTTCTTTACCAAACGATAGACATCTGGAACAGCTTTGGTCATGAAATCACCATCACTTGCTGTATCTACGGACAGCTGGTATTTCTTGTCAACTCCTCTGTAGAAAGTGTTGAGGAGACTTACATCTGAGAAACCATGATGAGGGCAGTCACGAAGAAGTTCCTTGAACCGTTTTCAGACTTCATAAAATGATTCCACCGGACTTTGCATAAATCATGAAATCTTGTTCCTTAATGTGTTGGTCCTAGTGGTGGTGAAGAAGTGGTTGAAAAATTTTCATTGCAGTCATCTCAAGTTACAATAGAACCAGCAAGTAGAGATTTCAACCAGCGAAGTGCTCTTTCAGCTAGAGAATAACGGAACAAGCTGCAATGCATGAAATTGTGCGATACCCCATTGATTTTGGTAGTACTGCAGATGTCCTCAAAGTTTTCAATATGATCCATTGGATTCTCATTTGGTAAAAAATTAAATTGGTTGTTATGGATCATCTGAACGAGCTGAATAAGAAATTGGTATTCCCTTCGCTGAGGTTGTTGAGGTTAGATAGGATTCATGTTAGCATAGAATGCTTGAGGATTGTTGAATGAACCAACTAGAGGGTGGTTCTGAGCATTGTGTTAATTAGCAACTCTTTCCGGATCTCCATACAAGATAAAGTTTCTTGCATAAATATTATGAGGAATTGGGTTTTTCGGTGGAATTTGGTTGCCATTAGCTCTTTGTTGGCCTTGTGGCAGTTGATTGCTATTAGCACCACCTCCTTCCTGATGGAGAATCAGTTGATTGAGTCCAAGAGGAGGTGGATCGATTTGATCTTCGGGTGCGACCGGATTGTTTATATTAACGTTATCAGCCATTGAATTGGATGAGCTTGTGTCTTTCTTTGCTTTTTGGTTTGAGCATTCTAACTTTGCGAATTCTGAGTTACTGAGGCTGAGCAATTCAGAAGATTTTTCATATCGTCTGATCATACACCTGTAAAAAAAACAAGAAGAAAGAAAGAGATGAGTACTATAAAAAGAAAAACCTTAAACTAGACTCTTAATAAAACTTAAAAAGCACTGTATTGGTCCCCTGCAACGGTGCCCAAATTCTGGTAGAGATAAAATTTAAATCCTAAACTACACTGCAGAGAATAGATCACATTAGTATAGATAGGGTCGAATCCCACAGAGACCAGACAGTACAACGTTCAGTTTTCTCTCAAAGCAAGCTAATATAGAATATTAAGATTATTTTTATTGGAATCAAAACAGTAATTAAACTAAACGGTTGTAAACGATGAAATAAAAGCGTCAGACATTAGAGAATTCCACATGTATTCAGGTTTTAAAGCCAATGTTAACATGCATGATTTTAATTTGAAAATAGTTCCCAACATGAAAGACAACAATAGAATAATCTTCTTTCATAGTATTCAACCATATGTTCGAATTATTAGAAACAAACTCTCGCTGTATCTAACTAATTTAACCATGCAATAAAGTTCAAATTCAATTCTTCATAAGCATTTACAACACTCTCGTAAGCAAAAACACTTACTCATGTAGACTAGGTCAGATCTTTAAACAAAATTTCTTTGCGTTTATCAATGTAATATCAATGAACAAGTTAGCTACTCTAATTCATGCATTAATAATAAATCTAGACTAAGAACCCAAAATTTTCAATCCTTTATGTTAAACCCTAACATTCAAACCTTGTTTTCCTAGGAAACCCTAAAACGTAACTGATAGTAGGCTTTTTGAGGTCATGGGTTATCAATCAACCCATCGTTGTAGTATGGATGGGTTTTTGT
>OVBE01012410.1:0-13428 GCA_900406425.1 Iberis pinnata
TATATATATGATAACAAACTTATACATAACTATATTTAATATAATAAACATAAGTTCGGGTATCCATTCAGGTTTTTTGGGTTTTGGATAATATCTGTTCGGATTCGGGTATCTAAACTTATAAAAAACAAAACCCGTTCGGGTATTTTTAATTCCAGTTTGATTTCGGTTTGGATATTTTTTCTCGGTTTCGGTTTTGGGTTTCGGATTTTTGCCTACTCCTAATAAATATGAATGGTAAATTGTTCGTATAGTTATAAATTATTGGTATGAAAGGTGAATAGTTTATGCTAATAAAACAAAATAACTTTTTATATTTACAAAAATAAAAAATAGTCATTTCACAATTAAAAAAAAAAACAATTAGTTAAGAATAATAGATAATGGAATTGCTTTTGGTTTCTTAAATTTATATAAACTAAGTTTAAATAATAATGTTATTACAATTCAATTCGGCTCAAGTATAAGTGGTCTTTTTGTGCTTGATTTAAAAAAGTTTTAGTTTGGTCTATATATATATATCCAAATTAACTATTTGAATGCCAAAAATAACTGAGAAAAATAAATAAATAAGAAAATTTAATTAATTTTAAACATAGGAAGCGGGGTTTGTAGTATTTTTGTTTTTGTTTTGGACTTAAAAGTGTTCTACAAATTTCATATGGTCTAAGATTCGACATTCACTTTTATGACTAAAGTAGTTTAGATTGTTACTAGACATTGCATGCTTTGGTGTTACACTAAACTTTATCAATTTAACCAAGATATATTCTTATAGAGATGATAATACTATTTCAAGTAATTTTAGTTGCCTTTGGACATAGTGAATCAAAAATAAATTGCAAACCAAACTTAAACTTTTGACTCAAAACTTCTTTATTTTGGGTAAGATTTAGCACCAAAAAAATTTGTTTAATTTCAATTTTCCCTAAACTTAAGTTTTTTTCTTTCTGCAAGGGAAAATTTGGTTGGAATTAAATATAAGCAAAAAAATTCATTTTATCTTCATACATTCTTTATTATCAATCTTTGATTTATGCCAAAGAGACAATTTTGGATATATTTTATAATTAGGAAGAGAGTTGGGGATGAAACTCTTAATCTCTTTTTATCGTGAATGAAACCGTCGAATAGTCTATTCACCAAATTTTCTATCAGACTTAAAGTATAACATGATTTAGCAATTTTGCATTTGGCGAAAATCGATCATATCATAAACTAACAGGACAATTTATCAACAAAATGAAACCAGTAGTTAAGATATTTGTGCTTAGTGATTAAAGTAATCTAAATTGAATCATATCTTCTCATATTGATGTCAAGATTCATAGGCTATAATGTATTATGTGAACTGCCTTACTTTTTAAAATCATGGTCGGTCCTAGGCATAACAACATGAAACATTAGTCCAGAACTTTTGTATAAGTCCGATCTCATATTTATAGGCTCCCAAAATTTAAATTTTGATATATATAATGGTCCGATAAACAAATATATGAAATATTAATTTCAATTCTTTTAATTTTGTTTCAAACCTTCAAAATTTCAAAATAATTAGTTAAGTTATTATAAAATTATGGCGAAGTGTTCAACTTTCATTGTTCAAATTGCAATACTAACCAGATTAACCAAAAAAATTAAAATCATATATATAGAGATAGTACAAAAGGAGTGATTAGTGTCAGTTACTTGAATCTAAAGTCACTTCAAAATCTTAGTATTCGGGCAAACATGTCAGTTTAAGTGGGGTCACATAATTAAAATCTCCAAAGTACATAGAGTGGTATCTCTTTAAATAATCCAAAAGATAAAGGGTATTTCAGTCATTTCAAACAAAATCTTGAACATTCAACTAATATTAAATCCCTTCCTAACCAAAGATTTTTCTAACAAAAGAAAAAAATGGCAATGCCACTCAAATCAACATCTTCTTCTCAATGTTCATCTTCATCTTCTTCACCAACTTCAAGTAAACTCAAAACCCTAATTCAAACTCTCATTGTATCTCAACTTTGTAGACTTATAAGAGAAATCTCTAAAGGTTCATCAATTCTTATTAGAGTCTTGAAAAGAAAGCAATACAATCTTTTATCAGTTTCTTCTTTACTTTATCCAAAGAGAGTCTCTAAGAAACAAAAAAATAGTATCTTTTTTGGTTCTTTTAGACTTCATTACAATTTTTGTTCTTCTCATGTAGTACCAGTTTCTGCACCAGTAATTCTCCCTGAGGAGCTTTACTTAGCTCATCTTCAATGTGAGTCAATATATTCTAATGAATCTATGTATAGTCACAATGTTGATGATGAAGAACTTCAAGAACCATGTGAGGTACTAGATGATAAAGTTAAAGAATGTGAAGAAGAAGAGAAAGAGATTATGATGATGAATGAGATTGATAAATTAGCTGATATGTTTATAGCTGATTGTCATGAGAAGTTTATGTTGGAGAAAGTTGATTCTTATAGAAGATTTCAAGATATGTTGAATAGAAGTAGTTGAGTGTTGATGATTTACATGGATGATGGATCCTTTGTTTCTTTTTCAATTCTTTTTTATGTAATTTCACTTTTATTTTTTTTGTTTTTTTTGAAGATCTTAATGGAATTTGGATTATCTTAGCATGTATTGGAAGCATAGAAATTGGATTATTGTGTGGTGGTGGCTTATAACTTGAAGAGACAAATCCAAAAAAGTAAAAGAGAGGATGAGAATGAAATTGAGTAAGTGTAACTGTGACTTTTGTTGTTTGTTTTCTTTTTGATACTATCTTGTGACATTGTTGTTTTCTTTTGTTGTACAAGGGGACCATAATATTTTAATTTTTTTATTAAGAATTTTCCATGTTCTTAGTTGGACTCTCTTGAAAATATTTGTTATCTTATGAGAACATTTTGACATGATTACTTTCAAGCATAATGGTGGGTCTTAGATTTTGGAAGATCAAAAGCAAAAGTGATTTGTTAAAATAAACCATAACGGAGAATCAAATCTACTAGAATAAACATCCTCTATATCTTCATGTCAATACAACTAAAACAAGACAATTATTAAAAATTTGATCCAAAAATAGACCATGACTTATTTGAAAATCGAGAAACCAAAAATTGTATGAAAATATGAATGTAAATCCACCAGATATAATTATACATGCGGTTAAGGAAGAAAATCCATGGAAACAAGCTTAACAGGTAAACAAAGGAAAATTTGGTGTAAGATAGCAATATCGGGAGATCCTTACTCATAAGAGAATTACAACTTTAAAAGTTGTATTGTAGAATTAATGGGGCTTGTTAAATCACAAATATTTTCACAGGATGGATCTGTCAGAGAAGAGGATAGAAGCATCTTTATGGGTGCAAGAAACTGTAGAAGAAGTCTCTCGCTGCTGCATTCAAAATTTGAAGCACTTGTGTGGACTATGAAGATGATTCTTTTTTTTATCTCCACTATTACACTTTCGAGACTGGTAGTTTGAATTGGTGGAAATGCTACAGATCCCTTAAAATTGGCCGACTTTTACTACTTTGTTCAAAAAGTCTAAGGAAATACGGAGACGTCTCGTGGACTTCCAACTTTTGCCACACAATCTGCGCAAAGTGAATGGACGTGCAAATCTTCTGGCACGTTCGACAAAACTATTTTCTTTCTCACACTTGTATGTAAGTAATGTTTTTCCATATTAGACAACCAATATAAGAGTTTAGTATTTTATTCAAGTTATAAAGAAAATAGACCATGACTAATACTAGAATAAACCACAAAAATTAATAAAGTTATAAAAGGTATAGAATTTCAGATGAATCTTTTTACAATATTATTACTACATAGTTGGAAAGAAAAGAAAAATTCAAGTTTTCAATACCACCAAAAAAAATGGGTGATTAGGATTTCTGATCATTTGAGTATCTTTTAGCTGTTTCTTAGCCTAATAGGCCCATTTATTATTTTATTAGGCCCAAGAAAACCAAAACGGGTCGGGTTATGTCGTCTTTAAATGGCAAGATTTGTATTAGAGCTAAGTTTTCGGGTATTTGATCCAGTTCCGGATGAAAATCATTCGGTTCTGATTCTTCGATTCTTAACTTATAAAACCCAATAGATACTTTTTAAATATTTGGTTCGGTTCTTGTCAGTTCTGGGTCGGTTCGATTCTATATTAAAAAAACCGGAAAATAAAAAATTTCGATTCTAAATTAGTTCCGGGTTCAAATCTGATATACCAAAAAATACCCAAAATTTTCGGTTCTTTATCGGTTCCGAATACTTTAAGACCTGAAATACCAAAAAAATATCCAAAATTTTCTGTTCTAAGTCGGTTCCAGGTATAACCAGAACCGAAACACCAAAAAATACTCGAAAATGCAAAATAATCCGAAAAAACTAAAATACTCAAAAATTTAGACTAAATTACCTGTAAGTATATGAATATACAAAAAATTACTTGAATAAAAATAACAATTACTCTAAGAAAAATTAAAATACCTGGAATATATAATAAGTATATATATGTTTTAGGTATTCGGTTCTATCCATCGGTTCTCAATTCAGTTCTGATTCTTACCGAATACCTATTATTATTTATCTCAAAAACTATCGGATATTTTTAGGTGAAACAAAAACCAAAATCAAACCATTTTTTCGGTTCTTTGGTTTTGGTTTTTTGGTTTCGTTATTTTTCCAGCCTTAATATGTATGTTAGATTTTTGCCAAGCCTAACACGCGTCCAAATTCTATTTCTAACTTCTCTACGACTCTAACTCTTCTCACACGTGTAAGACTATTAAGTGAAACACAAAGCTTACAACCTCTTGTTTTATGACACGTGTTACTGACGTGTCTCTAAATTAATTAATAATCACAGTTATCTAATATAGTAACACGTAGCTATAACACGAAGCCTATTTATGGAGATGCTCACTTAATCATTAAACATCAGACAACAATACAAAGAAACATTAGATATAAAAAAAAGTGATTCAAATTTTATTACAGAGAAATTTGGGAAGAAAAAAAATGGAGTCAATGAAGGAAACAGCTTCGAATATTGCAGCTTCTGCAAAATCTGGCTTAGATAAAACTAAAGCTACATTAGAAGAAAAGGTAAATACTTGTTAAAACTCAAATCATTTATAGAATCAAAGTCATAATCAGTTTTGGTATTTTTGAAGTAGCAATAAAAGAAATAAGATAGATATTCATAATAACCGGGTTTTACATAATTGTTTTAGGAGGAGTTTCTTAAAATACCACAGAGATATTCAAATATATTATATATTTTAAAAAGTTTTAAAAATATTATTAAATTATTCTTTTCAAAAATACTATCAAAAAACATTAAAAGATATATTGTGTTTTTTTTTCAAAAACACTATAAACACAATTTTTTAAAAAAAAATTTAAAATTTAAAATTTTGGATTTAGATTTCAGTTATGGTTTAATAGAGTTATAGTTTTGAAGTGATAGAGTTTTTTTCATGAAAACTTTTTTCTATAAGAATTTAAAATTTAAAATTTTGGGTTTAGATTTCTATTATGGTTTAATAGAGTTATAGTTTAGTTTTGAAGTGATAGAGTTTAGTTTCATGAAGATTTTTTTTTGTCAGAATTTAAAATTTAAAATTTTGGGTTTAGATTTCAGTTATGGTTTAATAGAGTTATAATTTAGTTTTGAAGGGAAAGAGTTTTGGGAATTTTTTTTAAAAAATTTTAAAATTTTGGGTTTAGATTTCTATTATGGTTTAATAAATGGTTAATAGAGATATAGTTTAGTTTTGAAAAATTTAGTTTAAGTAAAATTTTGGATTTATATTTTAATAAATAGAGTTATAGTTTAGTTTTGAAGGGGTAAGGTTTTGTTTTGGGTTTTAAAATCTAAATTTAAAGTTCTAAACATATTTTAATAGGAACATATCTATTTTATTTTGAGAACGTTTTTAAAAAAACTATTTTAAAAATAAAATTTTTAAAATTAAAAAGACTGTAATTTCATGCTTAAACTAATAGGCTTTTTTGTTTTCTCAAAAGACTGAGAAAATGTCAACAAGAGATCCTGTAATGAAACAAATGGCTACACAAAAGAAAGATGCAAAGATTAATGAAGCTGAGTTCCAAAAGAGAGAAACAATTGCACATAACACAGCCATGAATGAAGCAGCTCGAACCGGAACCGGAACCGGTTTAGGTTCAACCACTCATTCAACAACTGGACATTTAGGACAAGGAACAGGAACACATCAAATGTCAGCATTACCTGGTCATGGAACAGGACAACCAACAGGTAATGTTGTTGAAGGTACGAATGTGACTGCACCAATTGGAACAAATACTGGAACTGGTCGAACCACTGCTCATAATTCACATGTTGGTGGTGGTTATGGTTATGGAACTGGTGGTGGATATACTGGATGATGATGATGAAGCTTTGGTTTTGGTTTGGTTTGTTGTTTAATTTTTTTTTGTTATATTAGTATATGGGTCATAACTGTCAGTTCAGTAGTCTAAACTCCATAAACAGTATACGAATGGTCAGGTTTGAATACTGCTTTAATAATACGGTAATAACAGTAATACAACCACTAGGCCATTCGATTTAATTTTTAAGTGTTAGTGTTTTTGTGTGTTTTATGTTTGTTTTTTCTAGGACTAGTTCTTTTTTTTTTTTTTGATGCTTCTTAATAACTATGGGACTTTTGTTTTTGTGTGGTTTTCCTTAAATCTTATTTGTGATTTTTGGTAATTTTTGTGTAAAATGCTGAAAAAAACTTATAAGATCTGCAAATATTTTCACTAAAATATCGAATTTAGGTTTCATGAGACCAAAAATGATTAAAAGTACTTGGCAAAATTTTAACAATAAAATTGTAGAATTGCTAATTATTATTTTCACAATTTTTTGTATTAAATGTTGGTTAAGAAGAAGATATTAGACAGTTTAATTTATTTATTTTAAAAAATTAAGGGTTCAAATTTCAAAGTTGTTTACAAATTTTAAAATACGTATTTTTCTAAAAATATCACTTTTAATTTATTCTAAAAATACTATAATTTTTTAAAAACATCATAAAACCGAAATAGATTTAAAATTTTAAATCTAAATCTCCATGATCAGATTTTTTTTCCAACTGAACTTTAAATTTTATTTAATAAATTTAAAAACAAAAATATAAATTTTAAACATTTACTTTTAGAGGTATGTGATATTTTTTAGAATTTGAACTATTTTTTGTATAGAATTTCTCATTATGATATCATAATTATATTAGTTTATTTTTAAATTTTTTATTAATTTATAAATAATGATTGTTTTAGAAAAAAATATGGAAGTAGAATTATCACCATTTTAATAAAAAAAACAATAATAAATTGAGCTTTAATTCTCAAATATTAATATTAGATAGATAAAGCAATAATTTAGATACTGTAAAAATAATGTTTACACACCTATGGAACAAAGGAAAAAAACACATAACAAGATAATAAGGAACAAAAAAAAAAAAACATTCTTTTATCAAACATTACATAACAAAAAGATTAAACATCATCTGCCAGTTAACTCAGTGAGTGTTTGAATATTACTTCCTATAAGAGAATAATCAATTTCACTAAAAGATGGAGGCATCACAGGCCACACAAAAGCTGGTCTCTCAATAGGAACATCAGGTGGATTAGTTTCACCAGTCAAAACTTTCAAAACAGTTCTCATTGATGGTCTTTGATTTGGATTTGGATGACAACAAGCAAGTCCTAATAACAAAACACTTTTCATCTCTTCATTATCAAACAAACTCTCCATTCTTGAATCAGCTGCTTCTAAAATGTTACCATTTCTATAAAGCTCCCATAACCAATTCACAATACTATTATTGTAACTAGTTTGATTCTCTTTGATCATTACATAGTTTGGTTTCTTACCTGAGACTACTTCAAGCATTAAGACACCAAAGGCATATACATCTGTTTCAATTGTTGCTCTACCATTTAAGAATGTCTCTGGAGCCATGTAACCTGGTGTTCCGGCGATTTCTTTTGTCGAATGATGGGTCATTTCGGTTTGATGAATCATTCTAGCTAGCCCGAAATCGCCGAGTTTAGCATTGAATTCTGAATCTAGCATTACATTACTTGCTTTGATGTCTCTGTGAAGTATTCTTTTCTCACATCCATTGTGAAGATACTCTAAAGCTTGAGATAAGCCTTTGATAATGCTTTTTCTTGTTTCCCAAGTTAGGTTAGATCTTGAGGTATCTATCTAAACTTCCATTAGGCATATACTCATAAACTAAAAGAAACTCTTTTCTTTCATAACACCATCCTAATAACTTTACTAAGTTTCTATGATTTAAATTACCAATTGTTGTGATCTCTGATATGAATTCTTGCTTTCCTTGATTCGATTTTTCGGAAACTCTCTTCACAGCTATATCTCTACCTTTCCATTTTCCTTTAAACACCATACCAAATCCACCTTGTCCTAGTTTATTCTCAAGGCTAAAGTTTCTTGTTGCTCTCTTTAGCTCTCTTAATTTGAACTTTTGCGGGTTCTTAGTACAACTATCGAGCTCAGCTTCGATATCAGGATGTGTTTCTTCAGCCATTGATCTAAATCTCAAGAACAATACACTTATTATAACAACAATACACACAATAGTAACAATAATCCAAACCCAAATCATGTTTTCATCATCTTCATTAATATCTAAACCTTCAAACTTCCATGATCTAACACAATTTAGCTCAGTGAAATCACTTGTTGAAGCTGTAAATCCAACATAAACCATCTCTGGAAGATAATTAGAAAGATCTATAGCTTTAGTAAACACTAAGTTCCTTTGTTCAAATACTTCTAAGTTTCTTGAAACATAAACTGATAAATTCATACCATCGTACCGAACATGACCGGTTAAGTCCAAACCAGAATCAATCTTGATCCCATGACTACTCAAAGATTCTTGAACCACTGAATCAATACTGTTTAGATTTAAACCTACATGGTTATCATCAAGATCATCAAGATAACTTTTTCTTGTATCAAACTCAACTGAAACAATGTTTGATTCAAGAGTTTTGTTTGTTGTTTCATTAACTAAACCAAGCCATAAACCTGAACTGTTTTGAGGAACAGTTGTGTCAGGTGTTAGAACAAAAGCTAAACCTTCACCTCCAGGATTAGTTTGGTTCTTGATGTTAAGAACAAAAGTAGTGTTGAAACTAGCTTTCTTGTGATCTTTGTTATATAACTTGAATGGTTTCTTGTAAAGTGCACGACCTGATAAGTTTGTTATTGGAGCTCCATTAACATCAGGAGTTACTTGAATTGCTCCTAAGACAACGAATGAATCCTTTAGAATCAAGTCTGAATTATCTACAAACTTTGGAAAATCGAAATTTAAAGACTTTACTTGTGTCTTGTTCTTGAAAGATATTGTAAGAATCAAGAACAAGAGCTTGTATGGTAGAGAAAATCTCATTTTTTAGAAAAAAAAATGAGAGAAAATATTTGTGTTTTTTTCTGGAGTGAGTTGTGTGTAAGGTTGAGATATAATAATATAATAAAAGATTTATAATTGGGTTTTGGGTTTGGAATATATGGAAAAATGGCTTTATTGTCAATCATTATAGTTTCCTAGAAATTTCGAGATAATTTCACTATTTGAACTTTTCTAATTTGAAAACTTTGGTTTATACTTATCAACTAAAGAATTAATTTTTGGTTTCTTATTTTCAATTTTCTTACTATCAATATGTTGTAAGCAGTGACGGTCCTAGGAATTTTTTTTTAACTGGGTCAAAATTACTAGTGGAAAAATAAATTGGAATTAGAAAAACGTGAACCAAATCGAATCGAAAAAGTGAAATTGAAACCGAACCAAAATTATTTTTACAAAAATGAAAGTTTGATTATTTAAGGCACCATAAAACGTAATTCAAAACCGGACCGAAAACGTTTCTTGTTCACCGAAAAACTGAAACTAAACAAATTAAAAGTACAAAATTTTTGTAGTTTTATAGTTATATGTATGTGTGAAATATGTATATATATATTATATTAAAAAACAAAGATAAAAATTACTATTTGTATATATCTTAGTAAATTTTAAACGAAAAATCAGATCTGAACCAAAACAGAAACCATGATTAAAGTGGTTCAAACACACAAAAATTACCAATTAGGCTACATATCTTCTTTGGATTTTAAAAATATTTAGGTGGTCCGCCCATGGTTGTAAGTAAGAAAATTAAATTAAATATCTACGTAAAAAATGTTAGTTTTATTAGTGATAGTCTCTTTGGTAATATATAATGAGTAACGATTCTAAGGTCCTCCTTAAGATAAATTCTTTGAAATACTATAAAAAAAAAAGTTTAAATTTCAAAAATACCACTTTCAAAATTTTCAAAAATCCTACACACTCTCAAATATTCCAAAAATACCACAAACATAAAAAATGAATTTTAAAAATTTTAAATATAAAATTTTGGATTTTAATTCACTAAATAGAGTTTAGGGTTTAGTTTTGAAGGAGTAGAATTTGGTTTTAGGGTTTTTGATTCAAATTTTGTTGTATTTTTTTAAAAAATATGATATTTTTGATAAAATTGTGGTATTTTGGAACTTTTGGAAGTGTGTAGTATTTTTAAAATATATTTAGTATTTTTGTTGTATATATGAGAATTTCCCAAAATATTAAAGGTCCTACCTACATTATTTTGTGCAAAAGCTAACATGTGAAAATTTCATATAAAGCTACAACTTGTTCTTTTTTATATGGCTTCTTTATTGTACTTTGTTAAAAGGCCCTCAGCAACAACAACAAAAACTGAATATAGTAGAAATTATTAAAATAATCACCGGATTTATGTAAGATAAATTATTAGAGTTATTATTTTCAATTAAATTCTATAATTCAGAATTACACTGATTTTGTTGATAAAATAATTAGGAGAAAGAGTTTCTATACACTCTACTATTCATTTTAATATTAAAGGTATTTATTTAAGAGAAATTTCTTGAAATACAATCAGAAGAAATTTAAATTCCAAAAATACGACACACTCCCAAAAATTCCAAAAATAACACAAACTCCCAAATGTTCCAAAATACCTCAAACATAAAAAATGAAATTTTAAGGGTTTAAAATATACAATTTTGGGTTTAAGTTCACTAAAGAGAGTTTATGGTTTAATTTTGAAGGAGGTAGGGTTTGGTTTTGGGGTTTTAGGGTTTAAATTTGAAGTTATAAAACTATTTTAAATTTGTGGTATTTTTGGAACAAAAACATTTTCGTGGTATTTTTGGAATTTTTGGGAGTGTGGTATTTTTGGAATAAATTTAGTATTTGGTGATATTTTTGAGAATTTCCCTTTATTTAACATGTTTTCTTTTGTCATATGTTGCTCCATATTATTCGATAATATAATGTGGAAAAATATAATTACGTGAAATTCAATCTTGATAAGAAAATTGTGTAGAGATAAATTTTAGCCATTTGACCAAAATCAATTTCCCATCTAACACGTTTCTTTGAAAAATGTTTAGGCTTAATCACCATATTTATCAATGAACAGTGAACATAACCATCTAAAAAGTCCGTAGTGAATATTCAATGTATGACTTATGCTGTACAAAATCATGTTGATTCAATTAGACATTTAATATACAAAAAATAATTGAAAATTCTCTAAATATTATGCTTGGATGGGAATTAAATCCATACAAGTAGGGGTGGGCGTTCGGTTTTTGGTTCGGGTTCGGTTCGGATAAAGATTTCGGATAATTCGGTTAGAGACATATAGGAACCGTTCGGGTTATTTAAAAATTCGGTTCAGATTCGGTTCGGTTTTTTCATTTTTATTAAGATCCGAAATGGAACTGAAACTCCAATATCCGTAAAAAATTCCAAATTATCCGAACAACTTAGCTAAAATCAAAGTTATTCGAATCAAAAATCCAAATTATCAGACAAAAACCTCATAAATATCCTAATTACCTTACTAAAAACATATTTTCTACCTAAAATCCTAAATATTCTATCACAATTACATATATAGTCATACATATACGAATTTTTCGGTTATACTTTCGGGTTTCGGTTCGATTCGGGTTCGGATTCGGTTTTTCGAATTGAGATATATAAAAACTGTTCAGATTATTTAAAAGAAATTTTCGGTTTCGGTTTCGGTTTTTTCGGTTTGGTTTTTGATTCGGGTTCGGATTCGGTTTTTCGATTTGAGATATATAATAACTAAATAATATTTCGGATAGTCGAAAAGTAGAATGAATGATTGGATTCAAATGCACATGGACATAGGAGTTGGTGATAACATTCTTAAGTGCAAACCAAAGAGAATGAGCTAAAAGGACTTAGAATAATTGGATCCGATCGGCTAAAAACAGTGTAAATGTGATGACTAAAGATGAAAATAATGGAGGATTTTTCAAAGCTTTACACAATTTAAAGTAAGTTTGCAAAAAGATAAATAAATTAAATTAATAACGTATTATTGATGACAACATTTGTTGTTAAAGTGTTTCTTTTCTAAAAGAGTGTTTTTATTTATTGCATTGAGATCAAACCCGAAGTTTGTCTATTTGATCTTGGCCAATTTTTCTTAAACAAGATTCTTATGATACCGAAATCTCTTTAGGATATGGGTCCGTCGCTCCAGACACAAATGACCAAGCCTATCACAGAAGCTCAAAATCGAAAGCCCGTCTAGAAGAACCGATAAGGCAAGCAGAGCCGCTGGCAGAACAGTGCACTTAGTCCCTCTATAGCCCGGCGAACAGTGACCTACAGACTGACTCGCCGGATGAACATGGCGCCTAGCCAACTACCCCGCGTAGTCGAATGATGACTGGAGGAGTAGTATATATTGATTTAACTTGATCGATATTTGAGATTTTATGTTTAAGAAATAACTCTTCTTATTAAACTTTAAGAAAATAACTCAAAAACTTAAAGCTCTCACAAATCTCACCAGTTATGTCACAACCTTGACATCTCCTTATATAGAATTCTATTTCCTATTCCTAATTAGATTTCATATAAGTTTAGATAACAATAATATATATTCTAGATAACTCCTAAAATATATATCATAACCTCCTAACCTTATCATATCTAAACATAAATAGAAAATATCTTTAACTTGCTCCTCAAGCTATCTTCAAGCTTAAGTTAACATTCTCCCCCCTTAAGTTTGAAATCCTTAATAGACAAATCTTGAACTCCAACAATGTCCCTCATTTCTTTAAATTTATTTCGACCAAGAGCTTTAGTCAAAATATCAGCCTTTTGTTCAGTTCCTGGTACATGCTCAACTTCTACCTGTTTGTTTTCAACACATTCACGTANTTCTCCCCCCTTAAGTTTGAAATCCTTAATAGACAAATCTTGAACTCCAACAATGTCCCTCATTTCTTTAAAT